>JAQIVF010002080.1:0-11904 GCA_034698365.1 Steganacarus magnus | reverse complement strand
TAAATCATCACCAATTGCTCAGAAATAAAATGATAAAACAATATGCACGGGTATATTATGACAACATTTTTATAAACATCTGTTTCGCCGGAAATCGTGTTAGTAATTAAAATAGTTTTTATGAATTTATTATGAATGATATTAATTACTGATTTTTATAATGAATGACTTTTATTATTCGAACATTACTCATTGCTTAATTTGTGAAGTAAACTAAAGATAAGAATTTAGGCTGAGCCTAAGACTTGGTGAAAGTCTCTAGGCTGGCAGACTTAGAGATGTCTTAGGCTTTAGGCATAGGCTGCTAAAAAAACTGTAGGCTTAGTTAAGACTATTGCTCAGCCTATGAGTCAAAACCTTAGGCCGCCTATTTAGGCTGTGTATAAAAAATTAAACGTCGATATAATTAAAATCAATTTTAAAATCTAGCATTTATTAATCGATTTAAAGATAAATACAAAAAAAATTTATAAATTAATCTAAAGAAATCACTGTAACTTAAGGTTTTTTAATTTTTAATTAATATAATTTTTATTTTAAATGTATTTTTGCATATAGTGTACAGCCTAGAGGTTAGGCGGCCTATTATGTAGACAAGTCTGTAGGAGCCTAAGCCTAAAATCTCTCAAGTCTTAGGCTTAGGCCCAAGCCTACAGCCTATGAAAAATATAGGCTTAGGCTCAGCCTATAGCCTAAGCCTAAGCCTAAGGTTAGGAGGACTAAAATGATCATCTCTAAGTTCAATTAATATTTTATTTATTGATCAATACAACAGTTTTGTAAATCACAACGCCTTTTAAATGGTAAAATTATATATTTATCATTTTTCAGTTTTAAATTTTTGAAAATAAAAATAAACCAATATTAAACACATTTTAACAATTTAAACATGAAAGCATTAATATTTAGAAATAGAATTAATTGTGATTGAATTTGAATTGTTTGCAAATGTAAGAGAAAATTTCATAGAATATAAAGCGAAAGAAAAATAGACATCAAACAGTTAAAGGTTTTTTCGCGATTCATGAAACCGATAAAATTAATTTTGAAACACAGTTTAAAGAAAAGTAATTTATAATACTATATACTATAATAAGTTTAGTTTTGTTGCATATTTTGCAATTCTTGAGTTAAAACCCGATTATTTAGCGAACTAAGCATCGATTTTCTGATTATAATTGCCACCAAAATCATGATGAAAAAAACCAATATCGCTATTACTGTTATAAATACAGTTGAATAACATTCCGAATATTTTGATTCATTCACCGATGATATTAACCATTCAAAACGTATAGATCGTTCAGATATACCATTTCTGTATGCATAAAATAAAACCGGCGAAATCCGAACATCAATACATCCTGGATTATAATTATCAATATCGCGTCCAATATATTGATGGTCTGCGTACTTATTATTGTCTGAAATTTTAATCGCACCCACAACAGCATTATCAGGAATTTTATTGTAAGACTCGATCCATTTTAGTTGACATTTGTTCGGATTTGTTAGCACTTCGTAAGACGTACTGAAATGTGGTGCAACATTAGTGTAAACATATATTCCACGGCCTTTCACTAAATTACCAATAATTATGTTATTATCGATTATAGTTCGTGCGATGTATTGTGTGGCATAAGAATGTACGGCGCCATCAGGTACAACACCATCGCTACTTTGCACCCATTTTAATGGACAAATTGCGTGTATAGCAGTTATGATCGAAAAACTAGTTATAATCAATAACATAAACATAGTTTAGTATATATTTAAATTCTTAATTTTAAGACTATTCGATGTTTTGAAAGTTTATATATGATGCGTAATCAATTTATTTAACAAATTGTCGAAACTCGCATCCGCTGTCTCGTTCTTCACTTCACTAAATATGGAATAAGTAATGTTTGCATAGTTTTGATTTAATTTTATATTAAGCTAATCAACAACTATTTTGTTTACTAAATGAGTTCCTGTCAAACAGATATTTTAATCGAAACAATATCTATTAAAAAATGTTGTCATATTATACAAGTGTTTATTTTTTTAGCTCTTCGTACGACGTTCTGTAATGTACTGCATTAGAATAATTTTGAAAACAAATTCCAAGTAAATATCTATCGACTATACTTCTCGCAATGTAGTGATTACCATAAGAGTTTACGGCGTTATCAGAAATAAGTCCATCTCTACGTTTTAAATTACCACCCATTTTAATGGACAAATTGGGTCTAAAGGGGCTGTTATCGATAATGTAATTGTTAGAAATGAAATTATAGAAATCATCTCTAAAGTAAACACATTTGCTATTAAAATATAACACTTAACACAAATTTATATATTGTTTAAGTTTTTTTTTAAAATTTTATTATTTATTTCATAAAAAACTAGATACGGTCATAACATCTGACTTCGATTAAGTCATATATATTTTAGATATTTATATAGTTAGATATTTTATTAAATAGGATCATTAGTGTTCGCGTGCTCCACTCTTACCATCATTTCATTTTATATATTACATTTTTTAAGTTTCAATTGCCATAATTTTTAGTCCGGGTTATATAGCCCAAAGTGGCATTTGCCCATTCAGTATAGGAATTATACAATATTATTGCCTAAAATGTCAATTATGAATGTTTGTTAAATTAAAAAAACACCTGTTTATTATCTAACAGTTAAAATCACGTAGAAACGAAAACACTTTGATATATATTTTTATGTCAATTGCAACAGTTTTTCGAAAATAATGGAACCGTTTATGTCATATTTATATAAAATTTTGTTTATTTCTTAAATTTTCTATAGATTTTAAATTTAATCGCAAATAATTCTATTTCTAAATATTTTTAAAGTTAATCGAAAATAAATCTTGATCTCTATAATAGCTATACTTTCTATAATTTTATATTATATTTGTGATTCGAAAATCATAAAAATACCTGTAAAAATAAAAAATAAAACTGTATAACTATGTTAGTATTAGTGATTATAACTAGTTTTTCGGTCACGAAATTTGTCCATTAAAATGGTTGCAAAGTAGTGATGGAGTTAGACCTGATACGCCGTACACTTCTTCTGGCAATCACTACGTGGCGCGAACTATAATCAATTTACTCTTTTCATATAAATATACATATTTAGAAAATGCGTCAAATTATTTGTGATGACCTTATTATGTAAAAATAAATAGTATGGCATTTGAATAGCAATTTCTATTGTGATATTTAACCATAAAATGATATTTAAATAATTTCAATGTTGAATTCTTAGTTTTGATAAATTTGTAAAATAGTAATTTCAGATTAAATAGAATCAATTTAATATTATGAATCATATATATCGATAAAATTTTAAATGACCACTTACTAAAAAAGATTTCCCTATAAAAAAATCTAGATTTTAAAATTTTTTGTTTAAACTACCTATTATTTTTGGGCTGAAATCAGAAAAAATTGTCGATGAAATTCAATATGCATTTTACCAGGAATTTATAAAATCTATACAATTAATTTTTTCCTAGAAAATCAGGGTGTTGTTATTTGTATTTTAAAGGATTTGTTAGTAAAAGGGTAAATTTTTGTTTCAACAAAATATAGGAATTTTTCTAACAATAAAACAACAAAAACGTCAAAAATGTTTTAACAAAAAATCCGGGGTCTGATTATAATAAATTCAAATTTAAAACTGAAAAATAACTTGAATCTATAGGCACAGCTAACAGAGACGCTGCGGCAGCCATTTATAACGGACCAGATCCACATGGACTGAGGTTTTAAATTTATTTGATAAATTATGTGTGCCTAAAATTTAATATTACTAAAACTATAGTCACAGTAAAATACCTTCTGGTCACGTACCACCTCAACCAAACTATGGTCCCGGATATGGTGGACACGGTTATGGTCCGGTTGGTGCATATGGTGGATATGGTTACTAAACACTGCTAACGTTCTCACAGCGTTTTACACGATTCACTGTCATTTAATACTATAAGTGCCACACAGAGAATTTATGAGTTTATATAATCACATCAACTATTGTTTGATATTCACTTCACTATCTATTTTATTTATAAACACTGCATAGTCTGCTGCATTTATTTATACGTGATTTAAAGCAAACTCTCTTCCACTTATATACATTAAAATTGGATTTTTTCACGTTTTCCGCATCATATTAACTAGTGTTGTACATAATATTATTTAGAATTACACGCTCAAACCTATTTATTCCTTAACTTATATAAAGCACATGAGTAATGTTTGATATTATGCCAAACTTTTACTCGTGCTTTTTTCTATATAGTTATTCGCATTTACTTTGTAATACTAATATGAAAAATAAAATTTAAATTTATATTAAAAAATTTTTAAATTATAAGTTTAAATTTTTTGACTTTTTAAATGCTAAATAAATAATTTCGCATTCATTGTTGATTATATAAAACAAGCAAAGCATTGAATTGAGATAACAATGCAAGTATATAACTGTTTGAATACAATTGTTAATTTTCGCGATAATAATAAATATATCAATGCTATAATAAAATAGTATAAAAATGCATATATATTAATAATTTAGCGGAAAATACTCAATTTTGTTTTAAAAATTTAACAAAAAAAGAAACCAAACGCTAGAAGAAAGTACAAATGCGCATTGAATTTTTAAGAAATAACTATTATCAAGTGACTATAAATTTCATTTTCCAGCACTTAAACATCGGTTTTATTACTAGTAGAAATATTAATATTTTCTATGCATAAGAAATCAAATGAAAATTGGTTACCGACGACTTTAACAAAAGAATGTGCTAATGAATTATCTATTCATCGATATTATAAAATTTTATTATATGGATTAGAGATCGAATTTACTATAGAATAAAAATCTAATTATATCATCTATTATCAAATGTAATTATATTTAGTTGGGTGAAAATCTAATCATATTCATTATTCATTATTAACAAATATTGGCTCAATTTATTAGCAAAATGTTATTTGAATTAAATGAATAAAGATTTTAATTTAGTTTGCATGTATCTATATTTCAGCATAAATTAATAGAAGTACTAGTATCAATGAGTTTATCTTTAAAATCGTGTTAAATCGATATAATAGTAATAGTAATTGTGTAATAATCGTGATTATACTGATTAATAGTAATTATTAATAAGTGATAAATCCAAACAAAAACTTTTAAGTTTAGATTCATATCAAGTTTAGTGATAATTTTATTATTAGCAGATTTGGGGTTCATTTTACTACATTATGGGTATTTACTACGGTATGATTGATGTTTATGAGTATTTCGGAATTTAGAGAAGGAATATTGTAATGACTGCTTTTCCTGTCTTTAATCCAAAACCCTGCTAGTAAGACATGTCTCCCTCTTTCCTATATCTCTACCTACAATTGATAGACACGTAATCAAATACAACCAACACATTTAAAATCCTTCACATTTATTGTTAACCACGATCTGTAAACATATCTTACACTTCTAATCAGTGAATCACATAGTTTAATATTTCATATTAACCCTCCTACTGTACCTCGCAAACCAACCAAGACACAGATCAAACCCTTTTGTAACAGAGTATAAAAACCATTGTCAACCTCTATTTCGGGGCCTTTTTCCACAGTCACACACTTTATAGTTATTAAATTAAAATGTGCACTGAGTTGTATCGTATTATCAATTATTATTAATAAACATAATATTATAATCTACTCATTGTGATTTAATTGAACTAAGTATAAGTATTTGTGCGTATTGCCTCTTTACCACTGTGTGTGCATTTTAGAATGTGTCTTTTTATTAAACAAAAACAATTAAATATTTTACGCACACTGTTTTTGTTTGTGTTAAAATTGTCGCCAAAATTTAATAAAAAATGTTTGTTATTATTCAAAGATTCCTCGCTGCTGGTCTAAAACAGGTCGAATCAATTAAATTTATTAATTGTACTTCAATGATACGATTTCTAACAACAAATAAAATATTGTTATCGCTAATTTAAACAGAAGGCGCCGATTATCAATAGAAGACGCCGATCAATGTCGAATACCTCTAACCGTAATCAACATAAAATTGCCTTAATCGTCAAAGAATTAATTAAAGAAGATCGTTTTATGTATACTAGAGTTGGCAAATAGGTTACCAATGTCACTAAGATTGATTATTGTGATTTTAAAAAAGATAAACACGAAGAAAGTTCGGTGTAAATGTGAAACTCCCGTACGCGTTGCCTTAAAATTGAAGAGAAATTAAATCGTTTTGAAGTCTGCATGAGAAAATTGTTATCATATAGAAGAAAATTGGTTACTATTATGACATGGATGAAAGTTAGGTTTACTATTTTGATCTCAATAACCCACAAGAAAGCTATTCATGGATGGGAACAACATAGTTAGTAAAACAACTTATGAAAGTTACCAGATCAATTAAAAAAATTATGTTAATGACAATTTTTCATTCTCGTTCTGTGTACCAATTTAGCATTCATCTGTTCAATCAATTCAATCAAGCTGAATAACAAATGAGACAGATTCTCTCTTACATTCACTGAAGTTCTTTTCACGACAATACAGTTTATTAACAATACGATTATGTTATAGTTAAAAATAAAAATTAAAATAAAATTTCTTATGGATATTTTATTGTTTTAAAAAAATAAGTGCTAAATAATATTTTCTTCCAACAATAAAATTTATATAAAAATATTAATAAAAATTAAAAATAAACACCTAATTTAAATATTTTTCTAATTATTTTTCAAAAAGGCCTCCTTTAATGAAATTCCTTTATTAATTAAATAGTAATTATTTGAAAAAATCCTCCTATCTTGAAATCTAAATTAATATTTTCGCGATAAAATGCTTCCTATCTTGAAATTTAATTAATTGATATTTAGCCTCCTATCAACTGCGCAAAGACAGTCAGACAGTCAGACATCCCAAATCCAATAGCTCATTGATTTCATAGAAATACAGTGAGCTAAAAAACTGTATGACTATATAAAACGTGCCCATTAGCGCGAACTGTTTATCAAGATTTTTCCATGAATTATAATATAATTATTAGAGATCGAAAATGATAGAATTTGCTACTTTGTTATTTTTGTGTATTTTGTATTATTATTACTTTATCGATAAAATATTTTTTGTGTGTTGTTGTGTTGACGTGTTATATATACATTTTATACATATTACTGCGCGATTAAAACGTTTTTGCAAACAAAATGTCTATTATCTGTAAATTACACAGTTATAACTAAATATATTTTTGTCTCTGATGTGAAGATGAAGATTCAGGTTATATCATGTTTTGTGTTTATAGGTATTTATAAAACCTATTTTACACATGGATAAATTCTATTGTTGTTCTATTGTTGAGATAAAGAAAAATGTTAATAATTGTTTGTTTTAACGATAGTGTAATTTAAACAAATTTAACTTAAATTCAGATTAAAGATTGATAATATTTTAACTGTTTATCTTTAGTTTGTTTAGCATTGTTTAGAAACAATTTAGCAATGTTTATGTGTGTATATTAGTATTTATGTGTGTTTTCGATTATTATTAAAATACAAAAACATAAATATTAAAAATATAATTACTTAATTAAGTCAAATGTTAAATATTTGTTTTTAATTATAATTATTAGAAAATACTAATACACATTAAACAAATGACTTAATTAAATAATCTTATTTTTAATATTTGTCTGATTAGCAAAATTAAATTATATATATATATATATATTATAAGATTTACTTAAAAGCGATCATTAATTATGTATTTTTCTGAAAATAATAATAAGCGTAATCTCAATATTGGACACAATCGATGTAAATTCTTGTGCAATTATAGTGTAACGGTAGTGGAATTTAAAATATGTTGCGATAAATGGCATTCATTTTTCTTTTGTGTATTTAAACTGTAATGTGTTTTTGTTTATATTTATTACTCCAATACTTGTTTTTTGAATTCATTTTGAGGAAAATTCCATTATTTTAACAAAAAATGCGGCCATTAATGCGATTACCTATTATTATAAACATATACTATAATGTTATTTGAAAAGTTCTGAAAATTGATTGTTATATACACATACTTCGTAAAGACTAAAATAATTGATAATAAATAATTTCCAACAATAGAATCCAACGTTACGTTTGCTAACTCTTTCGATGAATATCGTTAGCTATAGAATATAATAGAATTAAAAATAGAAAAATGAATTAATAAATATCGAATAACAATAAAAACTTTTATTATTTTGTTTGGTTACTGAAATGAATAACACTTTCAATACAATGTGAATGTGTGTGTGTCTGTGTGTGAATGTTGGTCACACATGTGACTTGTAGTTCATTAGTATACCTTATTTCTCCAAATTAATGAATTATTGCTCGTAATTGTGTGCATATATAACTTGGTTAGTAATTTATACGTTTTGTTTGCTTCGTGTGATAACTGTGCTGCAGTTGAAAGAAACAGCAGTAGAATAGAGCCAAATAACACAACTGAGTAAACAAATATTAGTCGAATAATGAATCCCATTTTGCCGAATAACAGACTGTATAGCATTAGAGTTATTATTGACACGTGTGTTAAGTACAATAGAAATGCAAATTTCGACCAATAATTGCTATTGTAATCAATAATTTCGGCATTAATAGAATTTAAATCATTAAGATATGCTTTAACCGAAAGAATAACCGAATATTTCCTGCTTTTAAGATTCAATTTCTGCTCGATTTTAGTGTTGATTGCCTCAATCTTTCGTTTGATGTGATAGCAAATCAAATAAAAGTAAACGAGATGTACTACCAGTGTGTTTATAAAATAAGTCGCTCCAAACATGCACATCACAGTCCACGGAATCACATACATAAGTATTTGAGTTAAAGTGCTGTGATATGCGATCGGAATACCATTTGTTATCAGACAGATTAGTGGAGTTACTCTTGTATTGTAGTGACAAAAACGAAACAATATTCGCGTTAATTTAAGCATTCGGTATACTTCTCTCTCATCACTCATACCAATACTTTGTGGTGAAGTGAGGCCACACATCATTTCAAATGGTTTCATATAACTCGGTGCACGTGGTTTGAGAAACTGTATCACTTGAGTCACGATTACAATCATATTGAGCTGACAGAGTATGAAATTGATGTGATATCTGAGGTGTAGAAAATAACCATAATCACCGATCATCACAAAGAATTGTGTATCCATTTTGCCGATCACTAGTGATACCAGAGAACGCACGCAAAACACCACAATAATAATAAATACTAGCATAGGATTGAAAAATGCGTGGCGTTTTGCTTCGCCGATCGAAAATGGCGATAATCCTGATTTGTAGAAATAATTTCCGGAAATAAATAATTTTTCGGGCAAACATTGACTTAAATCTAGTTTTTCTTCGATTTCCGCCATTTGATTGGTATATATTCTTGGTTATCGAGTGTTTGTTTTTTGCAACGAATAACTGTAACCTAAATATTCGAAAAGATGCGAAAAGTTTTTAGCGTAAAGTAATGATCTTCATATGAATTTTAAGTAAACCCAAACTCTTATTGCAAGAATAAATCTTAATTTTTAATGGCGACCCATAGTTTGGGAAACTCTGATATAATTCATTATTAGATCAATTACTTGTTAAATGAAATGCTGAGTTTGTTTAATGTTTTTTATTTCATTCAATTTCCTGCGATATTGAGTCCAGTATCGCACCAAACGAATGATCACTAAAATTGAAAATTTATTACCAAATGCTTATAAAATTGAATTTTGTAATTATAATATAATGTAATAGTAGTGTAAATGTCAAATTATTTTGTAAAAAAAATTTTAATACTAGACTAGAGTTCGCTGTTATAGAACCGTAAATCGATTTTCGATAACCTAATATCACAAGTCTAACCAACCCTAAGCTATCATTATATTATCCTGGTATTCGTTGATTATACATGGTTTCGCCCCCAAGTCAGGGTAGAATTTTGAATAATAATCGTTCAATATTGCACTTTCAGTTAATCACACCCTTTAGAAATTTCACATATTTATAGATTTTATAGTATATAATCTAAAAACAGTTGGTCACACTATGGCTCAAATAAATATTCACTATAAAGGAATTTTACTTTATTGCTAACATTTGAACTTAAAGACATTTTATTTCTATTAACGTCTTAAGGCATATGCGCATCCAATCACAGTGTTCTGCACATGTATTAATCTATTATTATTTCTATTAATGGGTAAAAATTAGTGCTGTATACCTTTTTTTAAAGAAAATGAAAAAGACAGAAAATTTAAAAGAAAATCAAAATGAATTAAAGAAGAAAAGAAAAAGAAAAGACAAAGCAAAATAAAATTTAGAAGAAAAGAAAAAGAAAGAGAAAAGAATTCAAAAAATATGAAAATATACAACACTAGTTAAAATGATTATTGAAATTGTGTTCAAACGGCAAGAGATTTAGGTTTACAATAAAACGAGAATGTTTTAGATTTTGGTCTGAAAGACTCGTGAAAACTATTAAAAAAATTTTAGTATTAAATTTAGAAGGGGTTTGGGAGGGTTAAGAGTGGAAAAAACCTCACATAAAAAACTATTATAAACTTATTTCTCTGAATGTGTGATTTCATTGCACACATCATAAGTGACCCTTTATTGTTTCTAAAATATTTATAAATATTAAGTTATGCGGTTTCTGTAGTGTGACCAACTCTTTAAAATAAATTCCTTGAGATTCCTAAAAATTTTAATAATTTGACCGGGAGTTGACCGGGAGATATTTTTAATAAAAGAAATTTATAAAATGCTTGTACAAAATTATATATATTCTAGTGATTTTCTAGTTTTCAAATTTATTAGATTTTCATTTATTTTTATATATAATTTTAAGCTAAGAAAATCCATTTTAAAGTTTAAATTATCACGAATTTCCTCTTTTAATAAAATTAAAAATTCAATAAAATTTCTTAAAACACAAACAATGTTGTTATAAATAGGGATTCAATTTTTCGGGAAACTTCCGACACTGCTTTATAAAGATATGTTCGGGAATTTTGCCGAATTTACGTTTATTTGAGGGAAAACGTCCGATTTTAGTAGTTTTCCGTAAATAATTTTATCTAATATTAAATATTTAAAAAATATTTACTTTTTTTATGAATAAATTTTCTCTAAAAATTTTAAAAAGTTTAAATTTACCAATAAAATTAATATTTTGTTAAATTGTTGATAAAAATGAAATATAAAACAAATTTTGTCGTTCCACAGCTCAAAATTTAGAAAATTATTGGTAGACTAAAAAACATGACAGAAAGTGTTTACTATTTAAATAGTGATTATCCAATAAAATTTAAAATTAACTTTTAAACAGTGAAAAAATTTTTAAAATTCTCCCGATTTTTTAAATTTTTGTTCCCGAATTTTATGTTTTTAACCTCCCGAATCCCGTACGATTTTGGTACTTTTTAGTCCGGAAAAATTGAATCCCTAGTTATAAAGTATATAAAATTACAATTATTACTGATTTTTAAGTTCCGGGACGTTTGAAAGTCAAGGTCTGAACACCATATGCGCACATCAGTAATGATCGTTAATGTCATGAGTAATGATGAGAATAAGCTCGAGCTTAATAAGTTAGCTTAATGCGCTTGAAGCTCGAAGCCAGCTCTATACGAATTTATAAGCTCGAAAGCTAAGCTCGAAGCTAACTCTGTTTTAGTAAGCTCAGTGTATAAGCTCAGCACACTAAAACACAAGCTCATGCTGTCGAGCTTTACGAGCTTATTTCTACAATTTTTCTATAAAAATGTCAACAAAATTTCAAGTTTTATTTAACTATTGCATATAATTTTCATATTAAATTGCATA
>JAQIVF010002079.1:0-11906 GCA_034698365.1 Steganacarus magnus | reverse complement strand
TAAAATTTTTAACTAAAGATTCATAAAATTTTCGATTAAATACTTTTTTAAGTGAAATACAGAACACATCGTTAGTTGTTCTTTTATAATAAATTCATTTTAAAATTTTTTTATTCAGTCACAAATTATTTTTTTAGAAATAATTTTTTTATTTATAAACAAAATCAGTTTTTTCGGGAATTAACATCTAACAGCTAATATCATGGTTATTAATTTAATTCTTATTTATAACTGTTTATTTTTAAGCTTGTTTTCTATAAATTGAAATTACTCTTTACTATCAAAAATCAAATCAATATAATAATACTTTATTTTTTATGATTCATTTGGGATTTTTAAAAATTACGCTAACATAACTTCATATTCGCCCACATCTTTCTATAATTTTATTTTTATAATCTGATATATGTTTTAGATCTTTAAATTGCATATTTCTTTTTTATGTTATAACACAAAATGGCATACTCTGTATTCGCGTATTAGTTATTGATGAAATTAAAACTTTTTTTTTTGTAAAATCAAATGAGTTAATAAAATAGACATAAAATAAATTTTGACATAATGTTGGTAAAATTTTCAGCCCCGAGTAGGGTTAACAAATGCTCCCGGTTTCCTGGATTCTCCCGAATTTTGCCTGCTGGTCTCCCGGCTCCCATGGAAACTTTTCTAAAGTATACATTATTTCTCCCGGCCGTAAGTGTTGCTTTTGTTACCTCCCGCCCAACTCCCGGCTAAAATATTCACTTTTTTAAAATTCTCAAGGCTAGTCATAATAAAAGTTGGTCACCCTAGCCCCGAGCCCGACTTAGGCCCGACAGTTTGAAGCCCGGCTCGAGCTCGATACAATTAAATAGTAAAATATTTAAATAAACTACTAAAAGATTCAAACCATTAGAAGATTAACATTTTGTTTGATCATTATTAATGTTAATCGTTTAAAGTAATAGAAAAATTAAGTATAAGTGAGAACTCAATTAATAATTCTCCGTTGGTTTTGCTTTATTAAATAATTTTATCAAAAGTGTAAAATAATTGTTGAAATGAAAGAACCGTAATATTTTTTTTTATCTATTAATTTTCTGTTTATAAATTTATCGGAAAGACTTGACTAAAGTATAGAGAAGAATACAAACTTATTATAAATTTATTTCATATTTCATATCTGTTTCATAATCAATATTTGTTAAAAGTTAAGACCAAAAATAACTAACTAATAATTAAATTATTTTTAGTTAACACGACTCAACACAATTACTACAATCAGGAAAATCATAGCTGACTGTTGTATAAGTTGGCACTGGGTTTGATGTGAGAGCTGGTGAATAGAAGGCAGTTGTAGTGCCACTGCATTCGATCCACTGTCCAACTCCTTTGGTTCCGATTGCTAGAAGTATAGAACCAGTGACTCTACTGAGCCCAGAATTAGATTGAGTGCATTCATTGCACACTTGATTGTCAGAATGAATATCTTCGACCCATATTGCACTTTCACCTGAAAACTTTCCATCAGTCACTATACCGGTAATATATAGCGATGCATCAACTAAATGAATATCGTAAACAAAAACAGTTCAATACCCAATACAATGCACATTATAATTGTTAGTAATACAGTATACGTTAATAGACTTACGCTGAGAACAACACGAACCGATAGATAATTGCACTGAAAGTGTGAAATTAATAATCGAGTTCGAGCCGTCTGACCAATTGATTTGAAGCGTATCGCTGGATACAACGCCGGTTTCCAAGCAGCCACGTATAAATTGTGCAGTTGTTGGCGCGACATAACCGCACAATTGGTTGCACGCGTCTCCGCTAACCATTGCTAATAAAGTGTAGCAATCATTCGTTGGTATAATAAGATATTTATAGTTGTAAATATTAAAAGTTTAATACAATACCTGAAATAAGTGCAAAAAGTATTGGTGTCAACATAAGAACGCGATAACTACTGTTAACAAATAATTTCTATTTTTATTCAAAACAGCATCAAATAGTAAAACAATATATCTTACGTGATTATTGCCATCGTTTATATATTAATTTTACCAAACAAAATGTATATATTATGACAAACTAATTTCGTAAAATATTTTGTAAATCACAACAAATGACTGCAAATAGAAATTGGATGAGAAAGCTATTTATAGGGAAAAGTGTTTCAACAATAAAAATTTGTGAACTAAATTTTTTTTGTTTTATTTTTTTGTTGTAAAATATATAGTCATATACCGGTCTGTCTAGACTCGATTTTTAATTACAATTTTTTCTTGTATGATTAGTGATGAACATCAGCTCGAAATCAAGAGCTTTAGCTGAGCTGGGAGCTGAGCTGAGCTGATAACATTTTATTTGAGCTGAGCTGATTTATTAATGAGCTTGAACTCTATCGAGCTGAGCTGGAACATGTCGGAGCTGAGCTGAGCTGATGAGCTGGAATTTTTTTATAAAACGCATTTATTTTTATAAAAACATATAAATCAATTTATTGAAAATTAATTTAAATGTTCAATCTACGTTGATTATATCTATATAAAGTTAAAAAGTATAAAAGGGTAGTTACTTTAATAAAATCAAAAACAAAAATCTAGTAACATTCAGAAAATTTCAAATTTTCACTAATAATTTTGAGTTTTCAGCTCACACCAGAAGCTTGAGCTAAAAGCTGAGCTGAGCTGAGCTGATGTGTTCAGCTCTAAAACTCAAATAACTGAGCTAAAATTCAGCTCGAGCTGCAGCTAGCTCAGCTCCAGCTGAGCTTTTGTTCATCTCTATGTATGATAATAAAAATATTATATAATGCCCGCAATAAAAAAAACAAGAGTGGAACTATATCTTACTTGATTAGTGTCATGATTCATGGTTTCATATAAAATGTCTAATTATTATGAGAAACACATTTAAATATTTGTAATTAACAAATACCGACGAAATGCAAACAAATCCGACGAAACAAATATTTATATCGGAAGAATATCATGTAATAAATAGAAATTATGTGAACTAATTTTTTTGTTTTTAATTTTTAGAAAAATAATTCCCGCATAAATATAGGTCTGTTTAGACTCTTATTTTAATATTTTCAAATTTTTTTATCTGACTTCGATAATAATCAATACAGGTATATAGATTTGACTTTGTCCGTGTGGCTGTCCGTCTGTCCAAAAAAAATAAGAGAAATCTACGATTATTATTGCATTATCACTGCCTCCAGGCCTGACAACCAATGTATAAATGAATCGAAAACACAATAAGAAAGTAATAGCGAATACAAGCCACGGATTAAATAGATTGCTTCGTTTAATTTCACCAAATTTAAAGCGTTGACAAACCAATTCTATATAAGTATGTTTCTGCGTGTTATATCTTAAATTTGGTATTTATTACTTAATTTGCATCAAATTTGATAATCGATTGCATAATAATAGTACTTAAAAATATTATAATTTATTATTAAATTTATACAATAATTATATTCCGATATCTAAATCTCTCAGTAAACCTTTTCTCTTTATATTGTTGTGAGCGAAACACCAAAACACGCGAAAAACCACTTTCAAGTGAAGACAACTCAAAGTTATTACTAAAATAGATGTCGCAGTAATCATATTATTGTTTTTTTCTAAATATCTTTATTATAAAAGAGTATGTAACTTGAAATTAGTTGTCAGATTTATACTTACCTTATGATGTATCACATAAGGTGATTTAAATAAATATTTTGTAACGCAGTTTTAAGTGTAACTCATTTTTATTAGAAGAGTTCGAACTCTACAACCGATTGATAGCGTCTGAACGACGCTTACATTACTATTGCGAACGAGCGGTGAGCGACGCCTAACACATCACACAACACATACGAAGCGATCATTGGTGGTGTGGCGGTCAACGACGCGTTATCATTGGCTGGACGTCAACGAATCGGGTGTTCGGGTGACGACGCGATACACGCGAAGCGGCATTTGGCACGTGTGGTACGTTTCGCGCGTATCAATATTAACGAATTTATTCGAGTAACAAAACAAAAGTCTTAACGAATGAAATTAACGACTTCTCTCTATTTTTTAAGGTATATTAACACTGATCGAAAATTTTAAAACAGAAGTGTTTTATTAAAGCTAGGCTATTGATTTGAAATTATTTTCTATCTATACTTATTAATTGACGAACTTATTCAGTATAAATTGAATGATTATTTTCCTATTATGAATAAAGCTATTATTCCTTAGAATTCTTTACATAAACAATATATATCATTACGTTTAATATTTATTCTGCACATCTAAACTGAAATGCATAATAAAATATTTATTCACCTTATCCTATAGTTTTATCGAATCATTGAAATAGTTATTACCATCAGAATAATTCATTACAACTTTCGATCAATATATATATAAATATTATTGAAATATATTTATTGCCACACAATAACCTGAACCATTGTAAAGCATCCATAAGCAAATAACTGACTGCAAAGTATGGCATATACAAGTAATTTTTTAAAATCACAATTAATTACCAAATGGGAAAAAAGATGCTGTAAAAGAAGTAAATGGTATGGTATTTATACTTCAGTTTAAAGTGAATGATTAAATTCGTGTGATATATGCAATAAAAAGATTATTTTTAGATTTAAAATAACTAAAAAGATTTTAAATATTAAAAGTTAATGTTTCAATTCTATTCTATTATTTAATGCAATAAAATTATTACTACAGTCTCAAAGTTTGATAGCATTTGCTACTTTTTTATTTCACGTGATAATAGCTTTTAAATGCTATATAAGCTTGAATCACATAAAATTATATTGTTTTAGCCATATTTATAAATATGCTATTTTTGCTATTTTAATGATAAATTCTATAAATGCTATTTTTTGCAATTATAGCTATTTATATGCTATTTTCCCTCATATTTAAAAAAAACTACCGTTAAATTTAGATGAGTTTTCGGTCTGTTATAAAATTTTTGGAAAATTAAAAGTTTAATTCCTAGCTTTGCCAAAATATTTTTTCAATAAAAATAAATCAAAATCAAGAAAAAATTCGTTAAAGAGAAATATTTTATAATTTTTTAAATAAAATAAGCGCTATTTTAATGCTATTTTTAATTTATAAGAAATTTATACATTAATTTTAGGAAAAACATGCTCATTAACACAATTACTTGCAAAATAAAAACAAAATAAATGAGAGAAAATATTAGAATTATAAATTTTCTATCGAAATATTTGTTAATAATAATTGTGACTTACTTCGCACACACACACACACACACACAAATTAATAATTAGGGATTTGAATATCGTTCGAAGCTCAAACTCATCCTATTTTTTGAAGCTCAAGCTCAAACAAACTTCGAAAATTTTTTTGAAGCTATTCAGTATTTTTGATATTTTTTCAAATTTTTCCATTCCCTAAATATATAACGTTATCCCTTTTTGAAATTATTTTGTTTCACTTAGAAATGAAATTTGTGCATAAGATGCTCACTTTAGTTATAATCAACATTTAACTTATATTTAATAAATGTAGCAACACTTTAAAACATTTCGACATATGTTCAAACCAGAATCAACATTATACGACAACGCGTTACACATTAATACTATTACAATGTCTTCATCACTTTTTGGTGAAGATCTCGAGTTTAATGGGGAAGAATTCGAAAAGAAAGAACAGTTCATAACACTACTTTCGCAAAGATCGACAAAAGCGACTACAGAAGCGACTGAAGCGACATTTTAAGTATCATTATAAAATATAATTTTGTATTTAATTTAATAATTTAATAATTTTCGAAAGCGATAAGACGCTCAAAATATCTTATTATTATTTAGTGTGGGGTTAATTATCAAAGGTTTTTGTTTTATTATTATATATATAATTAGTTAGTGTGGGGTATTATAAACCCAATTTGTTAATTTAAAGTGTAAAATTAACATTTATTTACGCAATAATGGCGATCAACACTGCATTTTGTTTATTTTGTGACGGAGCGAACGTTGTTCACTCTCGTCAAGTGTGGGGTAGTGATACGAGTGAATCACGTCAACTTGCGGTTGCTAACGAATTACTAAAGGTTATTATTAATAAGTTTTACAATTACTATATTTTATACATGTTACTATATATTACTTTGTTAATCAAGTCAACTATTTATAAGTTTCTTATCACTCATATATTATATTACTCATATATTGATATTAATAATCATGACTTTTGTATTAAGTGTATGAAAAACACTTCACTCTTGTATTACTTATAGTAGCGGACAGTCGCTTGTTATCAATAAACAGTTTTTCTTTTAATAAACACGAGTTTTAATATTTGCTTGCGAACGCTTTTCGCGCGACGAGAGTTACGTCATCGATATATAACGCTGGAAGAGAAACACTTAAGGCTGATATGTGTATAGCTCTTCGATAATGTTTGTTGTCATTACATAAGCTCCTCCCCTCACAAATAACGGATAGCATTGGTGTGGATAATACGTTCAACTGACCAGACCCGCAGGTTTGTCGCAATAGTGGGTTTGGCCGCGTATCACATATAACGATATCATTCAATTTGAGTTTATCGATCACTACAACAACCTATCTATGAAAGCAGTTGCGGTTAAAGTGGATTATTAATAATTGTATGAATAGTTATTATGTGATTAACTCTCCAGTGGAATCGTTGTCGAGTTACTTTTGCCTGATTCGCACACATAATGCTTGAAAACAAACATTACAGGCTCAGTGCACTAAAATGTTATACAAAAAGGGGAATGAAATTTGTATATTACTTTAAATTAAATTTAATAACTCCGTTAATTAAATTAATAATAAATTGATTTTAAGCATTTTAATTTTCAAATATATTTGTTAGGAATAGCTAAAATGTTTTGGCTCTGTTGGCATTATTATAGATAATATTACCAACAAAACTTTTAGTGGCAGGAAATCTTACCACGTTTCTGCTGGAGGGTTAAAGTGGATGACGATATTGTTATGAATGTGAAAAAACTTCAAACGATTAATTAAAAATAAATTATTTAAAACTGGAATCACTGGCCGATTGCATACACAAGCTAATGGTCAGACATAAAGCTAGTGGTAATCATTTTCACTTAGTATTTCATTAATATCTATAAAGTATTTCATTAAATTATAAAAACATCATTAAAATATTTTATAACAGATAAGTGGATTTTGTCCGAAACAAGTTATCCACACCAATACTATCCGTTATTTGTGAGGGGAGGAGCTTATGTAATGACGACAAACATTATCGAAGAGCTATACACATATCAGCCTTAAGTGTTTCTCTTCCAGCGTTATATATCGATGATGTTTATATAACTGGTATCTCAGCTCAAAACTCAAATATTAGCAGACATTTCAGCAATGAATTCGTAACCACTGATACAAAAGCGTTTAATACGAGCACATTTCTGTGCAATGATAGCTATCTTTTCTGGCAAAAATGGTTTTCATCTGATAAAAAGAAATGCTCTGATTTATGCGGCAAATAAAATAAATCATTGTATCGCAAACTAAGCTTTTTTATTTATCACATTAAAATTTATTCAATAATGCTACCAATTTAACAATATATTGTAGTAAATAAAATAAGAGATGAGCATTTTAGTCCGCCTAAAACTAGGCTTAGCTCTGTCTTGAAAAATTGAAGGATTAGGCTCTCCTTCAGACTTGTCTATATAATTGGCCGCTGTATGTATAATATAGTACATTATATCATAGTTTCTGAAAAAATACTCAATGATAAAAATCAACTCAATTAAAATAAAAATCTCGCGTTACAGTAATTTCATGCATGCATTGAAATATAAATTTTAGCTGAATACACTTTTAAATTGTTTAAACAACTTTTAACATTAAAATTAATTAATAAATTCCATTGTATTCAACGTTTAGATTTTTATACAAATCTTAACTTGATATGCGACATAACATTTTGTTTCATTGGCTGAGCTTAAGAATAAGCCCAGAGTCTACGAGAACTCCATGTTTGTCAGCCTCATAACCTAATACAAAAAACCACTTTCAAAAAGCCTCCTATCAATCTGCGGACACACAGATGGACAGACATATTCAAATCCATAAGCTCGCCATTTTTTAAAAAAGTGAGCTAAAAAATAAATATTTTGCAATTTTGATAAAAAAATTCAATCCAAACCCCGCTTCTTATTTATTTAAAAATTTTAATCAAATATACATACAATTTTGATTAAATCCATTTAATAAAAATAGAACATAACATTAGTTTTTTTAATAATTCAATAATTTTAAGTTTTATTTATCTATAACTGTTTTTTTTGTAATAAAATTCTTTTTTTAAATTTATGAACACACAATTTTTTGCGGAAATTAATATATAGCAATTCATGATAATCTGGTATATATATATATATACTGATTATAAGTTTAATTATTTATATTCTATGCTTGTTTTCTATAAATGAAAATTAATCTTTATTATTAGAGCACGGATTTTTACATAAAAAATATTCGTAGCGCTGCAACTCAATGAGTTTATAAGTTTTTTTGTGAAAATATAGTCATAAAATAAATCATTTTGCATATTTTATAAGTCAATATAAATCATTATTTGACGAATAACTAAATATAAAATATTTCTAAAATATTTCAAGTTTTTTTGGAAAATTATCGTTAAAAACCGTTTAGTTTATACTTTTTATCTAACAATAAAAAATTATCTACTAAATTTTAAATTTTATACGATTTTACAAAAAAAAAATAATTACTTTAATAATTATCATAGTTTATATCAAATATGATCGAAAAAATAAAAAATATAAATCAATATTTTATCTGTTTTTAGCCGATATAATATAAAATATTTTGACTAAAATAAATAAATATTTTGTCGGGCATTATTTATTATTATAAAAATTAAATCTCAAGTTAGAAATATCTGACTTATGACTTAATTATTCCAAACTAAATAATGATTAAGTTTCAAAATACTCGCATTCATTACATTTTTAGTCCGGGTTTTACACTATATTTAACATAAAATGAGGAACAACAACAAACATAGAGTCATCTTTATCTGCAAGTCTTTATGCGCACAATTCTCGTACGACGTAACAGTGCGGTCTGTTAGCACCCAATTCCGAAATTTAATGTTGCACAAGAGAGCATAACACACACCATTCACGTTTGTCTCATAATGTAAATTAAAGCTGTCGGCGGTTCATGTTTTTCCCAACCGCACCAAACCGAAAAACCAAGTTTTCAAACCGAAATTGACAGCCAAATTTAATACTTAAACTGAAACCCCTTCGGAAAACCGCGGTTTAACCGCCAAACCGCTTATTAAAAATTTTTATCATAATTAATAAGAATTTCAATTTTTGGTATACTTTAATAAATATTTTTTATCTTTAGTATTCCATAAATTTAAAATAGTTGACATTTTGCATAATAATTAATGCTTAACTTACTGACAATTTATTAATTGCTATTCACTAACATTTGAATGCTTATGTTTATTTCATTTTTGATGCGCACACTAAAACAAATTAAATTTATTGATAACTATTTATAATACATTGTATACACAATAATTATACATCAAAATAATATGAAACTTTTGATTACTAATAAATAGTAAGTAAATATCATAAGTGTGGGAACACTGACTAATTTCAAATTAGACTAAATTGTTAGACGAGATTTTACATTAAATCAAAAAGTTGTTTTAAAAGTATAAAAGAAATTTTGCGTGAAAATTATTAATTATTTATATAACAGAGTATAATATATTTTATTTTGTAAATTAATTGATGGCCAAAATTTAATTACTATTTTTAATAATATCATAATATTATGATTGAATATTTTTAAATCAATTAATTTTACTAATAGTTTGAAGAAGTATCCACTAATTTTAAGAAAAGCATACTCATTAACACTATTACCTGCAAACAAATAAAACATTTACGAAAATTTTTTAAATTTTTTCAGAAATATTTTTCTGAATTTGTAAAAATGGTGACTTACTTCGTATAAACGAAAATAATTAATGATGAATAGTTTCCAACAGTAAAATCCAACTCTTTTCTGACTCAGTCTTTCCATAAATGACGACAACTATTGATACTTGATTTTTAATTTAATTTCTCAAAACTCTTTCTAATTTTTTACCTTTATTCTCATTGAAGCCATAATCCGTTGAGTAATAATACGAGAATTCAATTTAAGCAAAATCAAATATGATTTTTCCATTTCGTAAGCCAATAAAGAAACGATTGACATAAAACCGATGATAACAGAACTCATAACTAGAGTGGCGTATATAAAAATTAGACGAATCGTTATCACCATTTTGCCAAATAATAGAGTGTATAATAACAGGCAAACCAAAGCCGAAAATATCGAATATAACCAGAACGCAAACTTTGCCAATAGTTGTCATTATAATCATTGATTTCACTGAAAACTTCGTTAAATGATTTAATAATTAATTTGATAAATGATTCGTTCATAACTGTATTATTATTCAAATTTGAAACAGTTTTGTGAACAATCACTCGAAATTTAAGTTTTAAATACAAGCAAATTAAATAAAAGTATGTGATTTGCCAGATAAGGACATTACCAGTAAATGATGCGACATAAGTGTAAAGTAAACTCCAAGGAATGGCGTATAATACCATCTGCTTGTATGTGCACACGAGAGCTAATGGAGTGAAGTGAAGAATAAAAGCTAGAATTGGGAAGAGTTTAGTGGTATTGAAAGCGGCGAAGTTTAGTAAAGTGCGAGTAGTCTTTAGAAGTTTTAGAACAGATTGCTCTTCAGTGATGCCAACAGATTGAGGAGTAGTATATCCGGCCATCATTTCAAACACTTTCATATATGATGGATAGATGTCATTCATATAATTCCAGTGATGTATGGCTTGAGTGATCAGAACGAACAAACATAGGAAAATTAAATATACGTTCAGCTGATAATGAATGTTTAAAAAATAGCAAAAATCTCCGATTTTGAGAAAAAATTCGGTGTCATCTGTTTTAATGGTTATTGAAATGTATGATCGAAACAATATTATTATAACACTAATTACTGTTAGAATTGGACTGAAATAGATTGCACTTCGTTTCGCATTACCGATAGTCCACTGCCATAATCCTATCTCATAGAAATGATTGCCACAATTCTCAATAACCAAATGTTTTGGCAGTGGTCTGTTTGCATCGATTTCAATAGACATTTAATTTTCGGAAATATTTCGCAAATCGACTCAATACTTATTTTGTTCACAAAGTGTAAAATTTATATTTTTTACTGGTTTTACTGGTAATTATTAATATATATGGTTCTTAATAAATGAATTTTTTATGACCACTTCAGTAAAAGTAAATGAATATATTGGTGCGCGTTATCATTATAACTATAATAAATAGAGAATTTTTCGAATAAAAAAATACATTTCATTAAAGTTTTTGATATCATTTTTAATTGAATGCATTTCTATTCATTATACTGTAGTAATGCTTTTAATTAAATAATTGTGTAAACCATACAGTCGTATAATTTTATTGATTTATTGAACAGTTAATTATATATTTGATACATTATACTCAAAAAGTAGTTTTTAAAAAATTAATAAATTAGTTTTTTTTGATCAAAAAAGAATAAAAACATAAAACACATTATTGATAATTCTAATTAAATTCACTTAACGATAACCATAATTATTAAACATAATCATTAAACACTGCACGCAATCGCTATAACACATAACATTTAATTCTTTATAATATTTCAATATACATGTTTCATGTATTTTTATCGAATAAACCATTTTGTTAACTTAAGTAAACAATAAATCTTAATTATAAGAACGTGGTATTAAATACATTT
>JAQIVF010002078.1:0-11906 GCA_034698365.1 Steganacarus magnus | reverse complement strand
ATATGATTAATATTTACGCATTTACTCAACACATAATTGAGTAAATTATACTTTACGGTAGAATTATATGCGTTTAAGCCATAGTGAGTCAATAGCTCTTTGATGATTGACTTTTCGTAATAGAAATAGTTATGACGTGTTGAGTTTTACCATCAGACGTAATGAAAGAGTGTTTTGTTTATTAAATATCAATGCATTGAATTGCTTGCAAACGCATTGCAAACCAAAACAATCACTGATTGATAAGTGACTTAATATTTCTTTCACACAAGTCGTCATCAAATCTATCAAAACTATCTCTACTATACTTAATATATCTTAATGAACACATATTTAAATCGATGGTTAATTAATTATAATCAACACTAAATATGTATTACTAAGAAATACATGTGTCATTCATATGTTTACATATTATTATTAATGGCAACACATGACAAGTAAACTAGAAAGCATACTATTCCGCCATCTAATGAATAAACTATTCACTAATAAGGCAAAGTTTTTGTTTGGTTTATGATTTTCCAGGTTAAGTCTGTAGAATTAGTGTACACTATATAATTTATATAAGATTTTTTATTGAAAATACAAAATATTTTGTATGAAAATTTAATTATTGATTTTAAAATAAATCTTTATTCAGCTTTAATAAGCAAAACATGTTAAAAGTTCAATTTAAAACGATTATAAATTGCAACTAAACTATAGCCTAAATTCTAATTAGATATAATACAGTGTATTGTGTTTGACAAAATAAATAAGTGGAGCTCTTTAAGAAGAAATTAAAGTAAAAGTATATGATGTTAACTCGCGAAGTACTGCAGTACTAACGCGCAAACATTGAGAAAGTGATAAAACATTTCCAATTCAGATAACTATATCTCAAGTACATGTAAATATTTGATTACATGCAAAAACAACAAGTCTATTGAATGTTCACTCGTCTTTCTTCAGACCACATATTAAAACATGTGCAAAATTTATATATTAGACAGGTTTTATTTAATAGTTTGCAAATCAAAATAATGCAAATCGATTTCAATTGTAAAAAAGTTTTAGTTACCGGTGGTTCGCGGGGTAAACTAACCAATCGATTAGATTAAGCATTATAAATATAAATCATAATTGATTTGTGTTAAGGTATCGGTCGTGCGATAGTCGTTCAGTTATTAAGCAGAAATTAAAGTAAAAGTATATTAAGTTAATGGATTAAAACGAAGAGGTTGTGCATTTAATTATTTATTTTTTATACATAAAATTATTTATTTAACTAAATATTGCATTTTTATTCATTTATCTTTTTTTGCTGTTCTGGACTCTTCTTTTTTTGATCGCCAGACCTATCGGTATGTTCATCTTTATGACGAACAGCTCCCCTTCCATGAGCCTTACCAATTGTACGAGTAGATAATCTTGGACGAGCAGCACCTGTTGCACGAGTAGATCCAATTGCGCGTGCAGAACCTATTCCACGAGTAGCAGTACTTCTAATAGATGCCGAACTTTGAGGAACGCTATAGCCATTTCTGTGAAATCCTGGCGGATGCCGGCACCGCATAATTTCTTCTGCTGTTAAATCGTCTTCGCATTGCTCGTCGTTCTGATTTTTTGCCCAATAGTCATCCCACGCTTTCTTCTCCTCTGGATTCATCCGTGGCAAATAGTCTTCGCGTACCATTATAAATATTGTGTATGTTTTCGTTTAATTATATTCAAGTGTTATAAATATTTTCAGTTTTATGTAAAATATTTTATTTTTTCTAACAATGGGATTTTTAAAAAATTGAAAAAAAACATTTTACAACAATAAAAATTCTGAGCAATACATTCAATCAATTAAAGCATTTAACTAGTAAAGGCTCGTTTATATGATTTTTTCGTGATTATTGGCAACAATTTGACAAAATTAATGTACACGTCGAATCAATTTCGTATAGCAATTTTAGGGCAATTAAAAACAATGTGATTAAAACAATGTTGCATTTTATTCCAAATATTAAATTATTACATTAGCCATAAATAAGTGACACAAGGAAACCGTATCAGCGATAATATTGTTAGTATAGAATCTTATATTTTTCTAAGATATTTTATATAAGGGATTAAAGTTTAAAAAATTTTACTGTCTTTAATAAGAATCGGTTTAAGTCATTCGTTGTGATTATTTATCCCAATGTGAACGTCTATGCATGAAAGGTTTGGCTTGTTTTGAGAAATAAGAGGAACTTAGCTTCGATTTTAATTATGGAAATGTACAAATCTCTATCGAGATATTAAAACATTTTGGTTTGAATTGTATGAAAATAAATGGATTATAAAGTAGTGACATAAATAAGGCATTTTATCAAATAACTTGTGATGGCTTTCAATCGCTTGAAATTTTATCGATCAAATTAATGTTAAAAGAATTCGAAAAATATGCTTTATTGAAAAATTGGGTTCTTTTGTAACATTGTGAATCCGTACATCAATTTTATAGCAAATAATTTTCATTGAGTTTATTTGTATTTTATGTATTCAATTTAAAGCTGTATATTTAAAACAATATTTGTCTCGATTTCCGAATTTTGATGAATTAATGGTAGATTATACCTGGTTTAATGTAAAGAACAATAAAGTAAAATCATTTATCGACAATTGTTTCAAGATTTTATTTTCCCTCTAAAATTATTATTTTGTAATAAATAATTAGAACGGCATTACAAGAGAACATTAAGAGATCTCATCGAAAAATAGATTTTAAATAAGTCGAATGCTTGTTGTTCTAGTAGTGTTGTAGGTTAGAAATTGGTCACAAATTAGCATACACTTCATCACTGATTAGTCCGTACATTTTTAAGTACTTCAAAACTAGTCTTGTACTGAATCTAGATTTAAGGTAATGTTGTACAATTCATGTGTTGTACTGTACAGTAATTTGCATTTCATTAATAATTAAAGTATAGAAAGTAAATTATAATCTTAGGTCAAAATTTTTTTATATTTTATTTCTCAAAAATTTATCAAAATTTGTTTTGTATTTTTTCACTTAAGTTTGATATTAACGTTAAAATATATAAAATGAACTAAATTTTTGTTGTCTCACATTAAGTGTTATTAAAATTGTTTAAAAGAGTAAAAATTAAAAGTTAGACAATGTGATTTGTAGACTAACCATAATAACACAAGAGGCAATTAATTTCGTTTGGAAAGTTTTTAGACAAATAGACACAGTGTTGCGACCATACTCGTAATACTAAAGGCATAATAAAAATTAAACTTATAATAAAAATAGAGTAAAATTTATATTTTAAAATTATTAATTAATTAATTACTCGGAAATCATATTTTGATTTCAATGCATTTAAACCGACAATTATAAGTTTTTTATTCTTAATCATTCTTACTTGAATTCAACCGATTAATTAATAGTTAATATTTTGAGCGCTAAGAAGAGTTGCACTCAGTAATAAATAAGTCTTTTTTCATATTACTCTACATTCTTTTAATCTATAGATGCTCGAGAAGTGATAAATCTGACTTATTTATTACTTAACGCAACGCTTTTTAATTCTCGATATTTGAAGAATATTTTGTTCCCAAGTTATTGCGTAATTCTATTAATGATTCAAAATTAAGACAATCAGAATATTCATGTGATACAGACCCCTTTTTATGGATGGCAGAAAGTTAAACTCTAGACTCAGAGATGGTCTCGGGGTCGAGTCTTTTGAATTCCAGGTCCGAGTCAAAGTCTTAGATGTCAAAAGAGGTTCGAGTTCGAGTTAACTTATGAGAGTCAGAGTGAAGGTTCAAGTTAAAGTATAAAAGACTAACCCCGGACCCGAACTTTTCAATATTAAACTTTAAACGAACGATATTAAACTTTTCAATCACAAATTAATAATAAAAATTGAATATACACTTTTATATTAGCTATTTTACTTGAGTATAACATATTAAAATATAGTTAGGAAATGTAACTCGATTCCAAATATTATTTTATATTATTTTTTAACAATTGAGGTTCGAACTCCATGTCCCGGTCTTTAAAGGTGGTTCCAAGTCCGAGTCAAGGTCTTACAAATAACTTGGTGCCCGAGTCCTGATGTCTAATATAGGAATTTATGTCCGATTTGAATCTTTGGCAAACACCTAAAAGAGTAGAATCTTGCCATCTATTCCACTTGTATGTATTCAATATATGAATAGACATACGGAAAATTTTATATCAATGCTAGTGTGGAGCATAACAATGCTGTGGCTTATATAAAATTAAGGCCAGTATTCTATAAATATGGCACTAATATTCAAAGCGGTATTATTGAGATATTCAGAAGTGATAATGAGGTTTATAAAACACATTATCAACAAACAACACATTTAATGTTAAATATTGCATTAAATAACAGGAAGAGACATCTTTGCATGAAATCAGTTAAATAACAACTGCAATGGTTTGTAAAAATTAACGATAATATTATGAAGAAAGTTTGAACTGATAGATATTTCATTAAATTAGCAAATTATGAAACGTACAATAAAATTAGTGAATGACTTTATTTGAAATTTTTTTATCTGACTTCGTAAGAAAATTGTCAGATATATGGATTTGCCTTTGTCTGTCTGTCTGTCTGTCCGTCTGTGTGTCACGCTCTGATAGTAATACTTGTAATACTTATGATATTAAAACAGCTAACAACATATTTGATACGGCACGATTTTGTTGGCGATATTAGAATCGGTCATATCAGCACTTATTTGTGGGTACGTCTACATTTCAATTTACTAGTACAATAGAAGAAATTGTAATCGCGAAATAATTGACAATTGTGATGATACTGTTTTGACCGAACATAATTATGAATTGCATAATTATTATTATAAAGAGTTACATGAATCTATTAATAATTAAACACAGATAATCGATTCACATTAAATATATACTGCATTTAGAGCTGTAATCGGAAGAAAAAAATCACTGCAAATACATTAATGATTAAAATGTATATGCAATTCAATGGATGTTACTATTCTAATACACAGATTTTAATCACTCGAGTTTTAAGGGATTTGACCACAAATACCTAGAAATGTTGTCCACTATTTATTATTGTGGACTAATCCTATAGGTATAAAGTTTTCAGCCTTTTATCATTGTTTTTTATATTAATACAGAATATAACTTACCTCAAATAAAAGTTTTTAAGCTTATTGCTCTTTGAAATAATGCTCTATTATATATTAATCTAATCTAAACACACAGAACTGTGTAGAAAAAGTTACAAACAAATTACTAGAATAGAAACATACGATTAGAATAAAGATTTTTATTTCATTCGGAATAACATACCGAACGAAAATTAGAGGTCTTATTAAATAATTATTTAAAATTACATGTCCACATGTCTTAATCAATTTTTCTTAACCAAACATTGGAATGATGTACAGATTTAGAAATAAATTTCCAATTAGAGTTTAATATTACGGTAATTGAGAAAAATGTGTTTTGAAAATAACATATTAATTAATTAAAATATTTTTGTGAGCCAAATTTATAGATTGAGTTATATAGCATAACTGGCAGTCGACACATAAGCTGTTCGCACGATAGAGAAACGACAACAAATTCTGTTTCCAATACAATCGGTCACATCTGAAACCTGCTAAATGCTATTTTTACATACAAATTTCAATGAGAAGTATAAAATATTAATAAAGTCTTTAGAAAATCTAACTTTTTATATAAGTATATCTTACGTGGTATTTTCATTGAAACAAATAGTTATTGGGGTGATGAAAACTCATCGGAATTAAACGATAATTTTTTCAATTTTGTTAAAATTCTGGATTTTTCAACTTAGTGGGAATTTGTGGGAATCCCGCCCATCCCGCAAATTTTTAGACTATCCCATTTCCTCCCATCCCAGGTGTTTTGTACTTAATCCCACTCCTCCCGCTTCACACGGGACCCGTTTTCAACCTCTAATGAAGACTATAACTCTACTGTTTAAAATTCTATTTTATTATTGAGTTAAGGTTACACTGAATATAATAAATAATAAATAATCAAATTACACTCAACTCTGCTCTGCACTTACAGCGTCTTGTACTTCGATAAAGCATTGCAATTACTTTAAAATTATAAAATTTCATAATCATTTATAAGTACCGCTTTTTCTTATACCATGTATTACCTAATGGAAAGATTTCAGTAAATATTTCCATGACAACGGTTATACGATAGACTGTATAAGCTCAATTGAAGCCTCATTTAGCGCAAACTAGAAGTAAACAATGTCTCCTGTCTGTACTGTATATAGCATTATGCATATTATTAAACATTATTAATTAAAATCTATCTATTTATTATTGAAAAAGCGGCGCTTTTGTTAAAAACAGAAAGAAAACAAGATCGAAACGGTCACAATATCTGACTTCGTATTTAAATTTTTGTTAGATATATGGATGTCATTTAGTAAGATTTTTTTGTCACTTGCTCACTATTTACTCACGCTCCCCTCTTACTATAAACTAAATTAAAACAGTGGCCCTGCCACTAACAAAAATTTAAAGTGGCCCAGCCACTAATAAACAATTAAACAGTGGCCCTTCCACTAATAAAAAATTAAATAGTGGCCCTGCCACTAACAAAAAATTTAAACAGTGGTCCTGCCACTTACAAAAAAATTAAACATTGGCCCTGCCACTAACAAACTATTAAACAGTGGCCCTGTCACTAACAAAATATTAAACAGTGGCCCAAAACAGCATCTATACTATATTACCGCCAAAAAAATCCCATTATTAACATAAAGAAAGTTCTCTTTATTAGTATCGATGAAAATCTTATTATTATCAAAGAGAGTGGCGACATACGCACAGACAATTTCAAATCCATATATCTGACATTTTTCTATCGAAGTCAGATAAAAAATGTTTATATTAAACAAATACATTGTTTAATAAGGGGGCACAGATGCAGGGGACATATTGGCAGGTGTCTAATATTTAAACGTTTTCGAAGAAAACGGGGGTAATCCTAGTATTTTTAAAAATAACTCAAATTTAACATTGAGTGTGTGTTGATTTGTTTTAATATTAATGGCCTACTATTTTCTATACAAACCCTTAAAACTACAACTTTTATTAATTGAATTTATACCATTAAGAAAAGTAAATAATCGATTTTAATGTTTGTTTTGAAATTAATTTGTAAACTTAGAATTGTATTCAAGTTAAGAAACAAAAACATTTGTAATGAATATACAATAATAAAATAATTAGAAATTTAGTTTTGGTGTTTTAGTGTAATCTAAACTTAAAAAGAAATTTATTACACAATTTAATAGTTTATTAAGTATTATCGTAATATCTCTCAATACTCGAAACCGTGATTGTATTGCGTAATTGGAAAAAGTTTTAGCCGAAGTAAACGCGATTAACGAATGAAATTTTAAATCTCAAAATTATTTTTGATAATACTAGTATTTCCCGTTTCGCTTCGCTCACGTTTAAACAATGTTAATAATATAATAAATTAGTTTAAAAAATTTCAAATGTTGCAGTCTACAATATATTAAATAAAACGCACTTTTAATTGTTAAAAAATAATTATAATAGATTCCATTCTTGAATAAGTAAAAAAATTTATTATTGAAACGCAACTTAATTTTGTTTCGTAGAAGAACCTGACGGAGAATCCCGTTCAAGAACACGAAAGCAAAATTTTTAGTCACTTAAAAATTCGATTTAATTTACTTTCTCATACCTGTTGCTAGACTTCACCCGTTTTTTTTACTTTTTCAAACTAAATAAAAATTTATTAACAATTTAAACATTTTTATATTATTTTATTATAGCATTGTAATATTAATTAATGTGGCGAACGTTTACAATAAAATCAAAACTGTTCTATACTTGCATTTCAATATGATCACTACGTTATTACAATTTTGTCCGAATATAAAAAAAATACGTTCAACTGTATGGGATATTGAGTCATATTTTAATCCAAGTGTTGATGCAAATGCCACTGTTTTTGGCGCTAATCTCGAATCATTTCATCGTTTTTGCGTTTAAGACGAAAGATTTATTGTATTTACCGATCGTTTTAAGCATCGATTGAAGTTATTGAGCGTTTGGTTTTATATTAAAGATGATAAAAATACAGAAAAGTTTAATTTAATGAAATGTTTAACTGAATTTGAAAATCTTGAATACCTTTGCTGTGGTTTTCCAGATCAATACGAAAACTGTATTGAGTTATTAAAACTGATTGGTTTGAAGTGTTTGCGTTTAAAGGTATTAGTTATTGAGGATCTTTATTACGAACCACTAAATGATGCTTTTATTAATGGATTTCAATCACTGAAAAAGTTAATTCTTAAAGGTTGACTTTGAAAATTTTGAATTTTTGAGAAAATTGGTTCACTTGACTCATTTGAAAATAACTAAATATTGTTCTGATGGAAGTGAGTTCAAAGATATTCACTTAGATTTACCGCATTTAAAATCTATTGATATTTATTTGCACGAAGACTTTTACGAGAATAAACAATCGTTAATCGCTATATTAAAACATTTAGAAAAAATGCCAAATATCTACGAATTAATTATTGGTTGCTTTCTTGTTTATGATGACAATGATAATTGTGGCGTCACTACTGATGATGTGATATCATTTATCGAAAATTTTTCTACAATCAAATTAATTACAATTTATCCGAAACACGCAATAATTAACAAAACTATAATTAATGAGTTTATTGAGTGTAATAATAGAAAGATTATGGTGAAGACTGCAGATTACGATGAAAGTCGTTTGGCTTAACTCACAGCTGTCTATTCTATATACTCATATACTCGAAAGTAGAAACTCAGTCATTGAATTAATATTTGTTAAATAAATTTCGAGTAATGCTAAAACTTTTATTAATTAGAATAACGTTAATTTGGGGCAAAAATACTAACTTAGCATTATTAATATAAGTAAATATTTTATCCATTAGATGGCGAAAGTATTGTGAGAGGAGTTAACTTATATTTTGTGTTTCTATTATGTTAGTAATATTTAAACAATAGAATGACACGTTTTTTTAGCGGTTTCAGCAATGCTATCGAAGTGAACACATTCGTGTTGATTATAATATATTTTATATAATATGTGTGCATTAATATATATGAAGTATAGTAGAGATAGTTTCGATAGATTTGGTGATGATTTATCCGAAGTAATATTGCGTTATTTAAAAATCAATGATTGTTTTCGTTTGCATTGCGTTTCGAAACAGTTCAATGCATTGATATTCACAAAACAAACTCGATTCGCATTATTTGATGGCAATTATCATTTTTATCAATATTTTCCTAAACCACTTATTGTGATCGAAACTGATTTAGTTATCAAACAATTGTTTATTGACTATGGACTAGAAAATTATAACTCATCGACAAACTATAAAACAATTTTGAATTATGCGTTGAAAAACTGCGTAAATATTTATCACTTAATTATTGATTATGTTTTATGTGATGAGACTGTTAATATAATAATCAATAAATGCAAACATTTAAAGCATTTATCGATATGTAAGTATCAAACGTATTCCGAAAACCAGCTCAATTGTTGGAAAATATTTGCGGAAAATTGTCTTCAAAATTTAGAGTCGATTACAATTTACATCGAAATCGATGAAGAAATCATTTCACAATTAATACTATTATGTCCGAAACTCGAGAAAATATATTTTTGTTTGATTGGATCATGTATTTATCGCTGTTTTGTGTTAAATGAAGATTTTGGCGCAAATCTTCATTCAGTGTCTCGCTATGCAGTCAATGATAAGCAGACTTTTGAAAGATTTGCTGACCATTTCGCGCATCAATTGAAGTCATTGAGTGTTAGTTTTCGATTCGACAAAGATTTGAAATATCTAACCAAATTCGAAAATCTTGAATGTCTTTATTGCAAATTTATTATATGTCGTTGTTATGGCAACACAATTTAGTTAATAAAACTGATTGGTTTGAAATGTTTGCGTTTAAAGGTATTAATACTCGAAAATATGACTGCACCACTAAATGATGCACTGAAAGATGGCTTTCAATCACTTGAAAAGTTCAGCTTAGATTTTAGTAAAAACTGCGAAACTTTTGTATATTTGAAAAACTGTTAGAAATTAACTCATTTGAAATTATCTATTTATGGTTCAAATGGCAATGAATTTAAATTTACTGACACTTGTTTACCGCATAGTTTAGTGTCGATTGAGATTTATACGCATCAGTTTGAAAATAGACAAACTTTTATTAATATAATGACACATTTTAAAATACTCCCAAATTTGGTTGAGGTAAAAATTGGTGGAACTTTAGTGTTCGATGGCGACGATGATTATGGTGGTATTACTACCGATGATGTTATTTCAATTATCGGCGATTGGAAGACAATCAGAAGAATTACTATTTATCCGAAAAATGCCAAAATCGACACCACATTAATTGAAGAATACATTGAAACTAATTCTAGAAAAATTCGGATCAATACTGCAGATCCTCAGCGATGTTATTTGAAATGATTAAAACATTTTATGAAAAATACCTTTTATTAATAGAAGTTATATACGATAAAAGTTTAATCTATTGTAATGTTATTAATGCATTAAAATTTACGAATATTATGTAAACTGTTTAAAGCGAATTAAATTTTTATAATTTTTGAATAATTAAAATGATTATAATAACATTCACACAGTAAAACTGCTAATCAATGATCTATGATCAACTAATTAATGATCTGCTCTACAATTGTATGACCCGCTGTCCCACACAGTAAATTTGTAATTATAATATCGTGACCGTTATTTTGGTAAATACTTATTTCATTTCTAGATATTCACTGCTTATATCGTTTTGTTCATCACTCTTGGATTCCGGCGGTAAAATCTGGGTGTATGTTCTGTACGATACGTCTATTATTTGTTCATAATTTTCATCGAAATTAATCGCATCATAATTCATAGCTTCATATGAATGTATGTCTTCATTGATTGTATCGTCATAATCGATTTCCAGTGATTTTTGTTGCATTTCTTTACTTTTCATTCTCATATTAGTCTTGTGTCTAAAATGTCTGTATATCAATGTAGTTATTAAAACTATTACTATTGATACTAAAATTGCAATAATTATTAAAGACTTATTCAAAGAATTCGTTTGCTGAATGCTTTGAAAAGTAGTGGAATTATTGATGGAAATGATTCCAAACTGCAATATAATTGAAACTTTGTTAATACAAAGAAATACAACCATAAAAGTTACAAAGAGTAACGCTATTTAATTTTGATAGAAAGCCAAAACATAGTGATTTTATAATTACTTTATTATAACATATTCATTAAATTTCATTTCATTTCATTTTTAGAACTTTGTGGGAAAACATGTTTCCATCAAAAATATTTTAGTAATTATAAATCGATTCATCATTATATTTATATTTAATAAAAATCCTAATAATTATTTAATTTTCTAAGCACTAATGTTTGCTAAAATTTGCTATTATAAGTTTAATCGATAATTTTTGAAATCGAAACTTATAAAATAAGTATATAAAATAAAGATTAATTATGAATTTGGCGTTAAGCTATCTATTAAAGTCTGTAAATAATATAATATCTTACCCTTTCAATACATTTCGAGTCTAGTTTTGATTGATTGTTAGGACAAACGCAGCGGTATTGTGATATAGAGAGTGGTATACAAAGATGCGAACAATTCGATTGCGAACATCTATTGATTGTATTTGTCGGCTGTTGACGAGAATCAATGATTTTCACTGCACTTATATAATTTCGTTTCGTTGACAAAACCTCAACTCGTTTGTAACTATCACTAGTATCATCATTAATAGGATATCGCAACAATAA
>JAQIVF010002077.1:0-11908 GCA_034698365.1 Steganacarus magnus | reverse complement strand
GGTTTATAGCAAACTTCGATTATGGCAAAAGTTTTCGGATGCACCAACGAGTTGCCATAATCGGGGTCAGACTGTATCTATAAAATTATATTTACTGGGAATTATCAAGAATGAAGATCGAAACGGATATAATATCTGACTTCGTATATAAATATTTGTTAGATACATAGATATTATTTAACTAGTTGTAAATATTATTGATCGCTTGCTCACTAAATTCGCTAGCTCCACACTTACTATAAATTAAATTTTAATCTTGGATATTTAAATTCGCTTATATCATGTATCATGTACTATCTAATTCCGGGTTATTAACTATAATACCTCATAAAATACCATATGCCTGTTTTACTATTGCCATAATGTGAGCTTTATACTAAACAGTGGCCCTGCCACTAACAAAAAATTAAACATTGGCCCTGCCACTAACAAAAAATTAAACATTGGCCATGCCAAAAAAACTTAAACAGTGGCCCTTACACTAATAAGTTTAAAAGTAACCAACTTTAATGTATTTAAATTTTTCTAAATAAATAATTTTCTGATTAAAAAAAATTCTACCATTGTTTCTTACGGAAGCCGATTTGGCTCTGCTCACTACCAACTATCCAGTACTCATTTATACTAATATTTCCCACTACCTACTACACATACTACAATAAATTCATAGATTCGGGTAATTTCTATTCATTTATTTTGTTATATAATAAATAAGTTTTATCTTTCTTTGTTTCTGCATTATCAAAGTTCCAAATTTCTTTTCCAATTAATAAAATTAGTATTGTACAACCTTCAGACCAAAGATCATCATATTCTTTTGGTTTTTCACCTAAAAGAAGAATATTTAATAAACAATAATGTATATTTGATTTAACAAAAAATTGATTTGATTCTTTACAAAATTCTTTATCTGAAGCAAAGTCAGACAATTGTGTTATAAAAATTTCTTCAAAAATATTTTTAAGAATAATATTTGTTGGCTTAATATCACCGTGAATTATGGCTGGAGATAAATTATGCAGTTATGTCGCAGCAGTAGTGATATCTTCAGAAATCTAATTTTTAATTGAAATATTAGTGTTAATTTGTTTTACTTTTATTCCACCAAAAACTTTTTGTTCTAAATTAAAGCCCGCGATATATTTGTAAATTCAATTATCGTGGTTATCTTTTAAACAATGTGAAAGTAACGAAATTATATTAGGATGTTTGATTCGTTGATTGAGATTTTTTCATATGTGACATAAAGTTTAGCCATATATTTATATGGAAAATTGTTTGATTTTATCACTACAGAAAAATTATTCCAATAACCTTTATATAAATATTCATAATAATCTTTATCAATAAAAACAGGTTCATCGTCGCATTCAATCTCAATGTAATAATCAGTATCTGTGATATACGGTATAATTTGGTTTTGGACTTATGCCTATTTTATACACTTTTTTGATTTCTTTTATCCGTTGCGAGTCGAGTTGATCAGTCTCTCCTCTTTGCAACTTCAATTAGAATCAATTACAAATGAAACGAATTTTTATAATTCGTAGAAAAATGAAAACATTAAATGTATGATAAACTAAATGAAAAACTTTTTTGGTAAACACTTACGTGTTTTTTATCACTTTTTTTCGTTAAGAAACTAAATCATGATAATATTGTTGTTGCTGTTGTGGCGTATAAAACATTGTTTGAGGTAATTGTTGTGCAGCATATGTTTGCGTTCTGACTGCTTGAGCTTGTTGTTGCTCCGCGTTATTTTGATTCTGGCTGCTGTCTTGTAATTGTGCTCTTATCGCCTCGTCATTTGATAATTGGCCATAAGGACAGTTCCTCGCAATGTGATTAAGACCACCACACTTATGGCAGATTCCATTGAATTGTCGAGTGTTCGTACCAAAGTTACGTGTGTTTGAATTATTTCTGTTATCAATACCATTCTGAGTAAATTGTTGATTATTATTTGTATTATAATTCTGCACATTGTTGTTATTATTTCGTGGAAATCATTGGGAGATAATTTGATGAAAATTTTCCATAGTCGTGATCGTATTTATGGCTGATTCCATAGTGAGGTCTGGACTCACAAAACTTGATGCGATCATTCGCTGCACTGTCGGCGCTTATTTCTGACCCATAGTATATAATCCAATAGTTGGTGCGACGTCACCATATTCCTCTAAGAGTTCTCTACTTTTGAGAGAGTATTCTTCTATCGAACCAAATTTTTTCGGGTCCATTGCCTCGAGCTGAGTCCATGCGGCGATTTTATAAGAGTTATTGTTGAATGTTTGACAAAAAGCCTCTTAAAAATCTTCCCAATCGTGATCTTTGTATTCTTCAAAAAAATTTTTATATTTTGTTATGTTGAACTTATCCATTCGTGATCCGATATATTTTTTGTACTCTGTTGGTATCCAATTCCTAAAAGTTGCTATCGTTTCAAATTCTTCGATCCATTTTCTTGGATTTTGATTTAGTTTAAATTTCGATATATGTTTGTCGATATCGTCTTCCTTCTGTCGACAAATGTAATTTATTAATTTACCAAAATTATCACTCATTGTAGTGTCAGAAGTTGTTTGTTGTTGTTGTGAACCCATCAGTGGTTGTTGTTGTTGTACCACAATTGGGTACTGATCTGAGTATAAGTTTCTTTTCATCGTTGGTCCACTCTGATGAACAGTATTGATATTTGATGTTGAACAGTATTGGTCCAACGCTGTCATTTTGATCATTACTGTTGATTATTGGTCATCCTATCCCTTCGTGTATTTTGTGTCGGATTTGGTTCCTGTACTGGAGATCTTGTTTCGTTTCGCATCGCTCTCATGGCTTCGTTCATATTTTTAATTTGTCTCTGAAGGACAGTTATTGTTTTATTTCTTTTTACATTTTCTTCTCTCAGTTTAACATTAGTTGACACTCCGTCCTGTCAATCTTTTCTCACTTTTTCTAAGTACTCACGACTTTCTTTGTAGAGTTTGTCCAATTCTTCGAACTTTTTTAATAAGTCGTCTGAATGCGCTTTATATGTGTCTTTTTCTTCAATTATTTTACGAATTTCATCGTCTGAATATCTTTGGTATATGTTTCGATGTGTTGTTGTTGCTGTTCAGCAACCCTTTCTTCAAAAGTGACTTCGTTCTGCCATTTGTGCGTTATTATCTGTGTTCAATAGTATTTCAGTAATGTTGTCACAGTGGTATGTGTATTCTTCCATAATTATTGGCATATCGATATGAATTGAATGAGATTCGGTGACTTCGAAAATGTCTTGCTCTGATAAATTATAGTTTATTGTTTTTATTTCACTTAAGTTGTTTTGGATGTCTCGGACCGTTCGATTCCTTAAGTGCTTTAGAATCCTTCCTGGACTTACAAAATTTGTATCTAAATCTTTAACGTCGTTGAACGGTGTAAACGTCCTCGGAATAATTTTGGTGTTGTGGCTCATTAGTAAGAATTGAAAAGATTGAAAGATACTTAAAAATTTCTGAAGTTCATTATTTGCTTCGCAATTAATTCGAGTACTATAATCTCGTTACCTTTCTCTTCAAATTCGACGTTAACGTAAATTATAATATATAAAAAACTGTAAATGTAACTGTAACTGTACCTGTACCTGTAACTGCAACTGTAAATGTAACTGTATCTGTATCTGTAACAATTCATTTTTTAATTTTTGAAAAGATTGAAAGATATTTAAAAATTTCTGAAGTTTATTATATGCTTCGCAATTAATTCGAGTACTAATTAATTCTTTAGACACTGCACCATTTTTATAAAAGCATTGTTGTACTTGTATAAAAGCATCTTTGTTTTTCCTATCCTCTAAAGGCTCATTAATTATTGTTTTTGGTATTTGTAAATGTGAAAAATTGAATCTGCACAAGGTTTGGTTACCGAAAACTTTGCGCCAAAAAAACGAATGACGATAAGCCTGCAGTGAAATCAACGAATTCAACTCATAATAACTCGTGATGCCTTGCACTGTCACATACTAGTTGATAAAGTCAATACATTGTTGGTTATTCTTAGTGTATAATGGTGTATCCTTCATACATAAGGATAAAGATGAAGTTAAAATATATATTTTGTTATTATATATCACTTAAGCGAAAGCAAAATACAAGCTAAATTGAAATATATTTTAAAAAGCTAAGCGAAATACAGGCGAAATTAAAATATCAGATAAAAGCAAAAGCTAAAGTCAAGTTAATTTTAAAAGTTACAAGTTAAACAACACTAAAAGAAAAGAATAAGAAAAGACATTTCAAAATTATTAAAAAAATAAAATAATTGAAAATTATAACAAAAACAAGATCGATACGGTCATAATATCTGTCTTCGTATTGAAATTTTTGTTAGATGTGGATATTATATTAAATTTAATAATTTCGTGGAAGTTATGTGGAAATTGAATTATGCAAGTTTTACTATTGATTTAATGTTGCTTCAATTCTATATTCTATACTATAGTGGCAGATGCCAGTCTAGTATGGGTTTTATACTATATTACCGCCCAAAGTGGCAGATGCCAGTCTACTACGGGTTTTTACTATAATTATGTTTTAAGTTTGAATATAATATTAGCAGAACACTAATCTGAATCTAGTGAATTACTATTGCAACAATGAACTTATTGAATCATATTTATTATGTTAAAAAATTCACCAACCTCATTTTAAATTCACCTACCTCATTTAAATTTTACCGCCCAAAGTGGCAGATGCCGGTATAGTACGGATTACCTACTATTTTACCTCCAAAAGTGGCATATGCCGGTTTAAATCCGCTTTTTACATTAGCAAAAAATAATATTCAATTGAACTAAAAAATAATTTTTATTTATCAATCTAATATTAATTCAGTTATTGACAGTAAACCAGAGAGCTTTATGGTGTGAGAAATACGATTCATGCATGTGCACATTTCTTGAATAGAATTTATGTTGAAACTTTACGAATTGTTTTAGTTCTTCGAAACAGTCGTGTTGTTCGTTAAAGTCTCCAAAATACAATTCACATCTTACACACTTTCTTGCAGGGCAATCTTGAAAATGAAAGGCAGCAGTGTGAAATGCTGAACTAAATTGCAGTACCAACATCGTATATATATTTGAAATGTCTCCCTTTTTGTGATGTTAGTTCAAGGTAATAGCAATTTTGACCACCAGATCGATTTTGACCATCTGCCTCCTTGATTATTAAAATAAGATGTTGTTTTATGTGCGCAGATTCTGCATCGAAAGTTTTTGCAGAAACAGCACTTAACTGGGTCTCGGCATACAGATACGCATAGATCGCAAACATTTTTCTCCAAATCAAAAGCTGTGTAATTATGATTATCGGCTATTATGAGACATTCATTGTGAAAATCACCACTATTTCTGTCGGCGAAAGCGCATTTTATTAAAGTTAATCCACATGTATCTTCATTACGATCCACTAAAGTTAATAGATTTATTTCGTCGATTACGTCGTTCAATCGCTTCTTCCATATTTAGACTAATGAAAATAATATATAAAATAATGATTATTGTAGAATATGTTATGAAGTCTCTGCTTAATTATTAAATATTTAATTTATAAGTTAAGTATAATTTTGTTCATCAGTTTGGATTTCTTAGCTTTTCTTATTTTTTCCAAATTACAATATTCTTGTTAAACACTTTTATGATTTCTTCTAAGATGCATCACTAAATTAGTTGAACCTTTTCCTTTAATCTAGTGTTGTTTTATTTTTTTAAAGAAAAAAGAAAAAGAAGAAAAAAATATTACTTTTTCTTTTACTCAATACAAGTGAAATAAAAATTAAATAAAAAAGAAAAAGAAAAATACAAGTAAAATTGATAATAAAAGAAAGAGAAAAAGAAAAATACAAGTAAAATTAAAATTAATGCATGTAATATTATAATAAAATAATAGATTATAAACAGTAATTAATTAATAAAATTCATCTAGAATATGACTTCAATTAATCACTAGTTGTAATTTATTATATTTAAGCAGTAAATCATTTTTAAACTGCTGCGAATTATTTAAATAAGAAAAAGAAAAAGAAAAAGAGAAAGTAAAATAAAATTTGCACTAAAGAAAAAGTAAAATACTTTTAATATTAAAATTATCATAATAAGAAAAAGTAAAATACAAGTAAAATTGAAAATTTTACTACAAGAAAAAGAAAAAGAAAAGAAAAATTAAAAAAGTGCAAGTAAAACAACACTACTTTAATCTCTTTATTACATTCTTTTGAGAGACACTTTAATTTGTTTGAAATTGGAATGTATCCAAAAAATTGGTGTACACAACTTTCAATTGTTTTTCCAAGTGTTATTCTTTAAAAATACTACTTTGTGATGAACTCATCAAAACATTAAATGCTGTTTCACTTCCACTTTCACTTTGTTTATTATCATATTCATAATATTCTATTTATGCCATAAAAATAATTTAGCGGTTTATTAAATCAATTGTATTTAAAATAACTTAATCTCGTAATGGAAATTTAAATCAATTTATAGTTTTGTTTAAACTTTTGACATATTATAATTTATTTTTACTTTATACACATTTATAAATTTGAATCAAATATTTTAACTTTTTTGAAAATTATTAAAACTCCGATATTTATTGATTTAATAACAATTGATTTCAAGTGTTTTTCTAAATAATAATTTTAAATTTTGAAGTGAAAATAACATTGAAATAAATATCAATTAAATTGAATTTGCAGTTTCATTTAACACAATATAAATCACTTAACATTATGATCATCATATAAAATATACAAAAAACAGAACACTGGTAACCATATTTCAATTTTATTGTTATGAAACAACTTTTAGGTTTATTTATATTTACAAAAATGTAGTTTTGTTTAATGTTTATTAATTAAAATTTTTTATGTTAAATAATATGAAATATGAACAGAAAAATTGCATTTTGCACATCCGGTTATACAAAATATTAGCGTCAGACTATTATGTTAAATAACGTCTAATAGGCTATAATAAATAGTTCACAGTTGCAAAAAATCGTCGAAATATTTTTATTAATTTTAACTTTTAAAAAATTTATATTTCATAAATTTTAATTCAATTTCAATTACAATTTTTTATATATAAATGCAATTCAATTGTATTTTGATTTCAATTTTTAAAAAATTTTCAATTTCAATTTTATTTAAATTTTTATTTTGTCTTAAAAATCAATTCAAATCAATTTCAATTTCAATTTATTTAAATTGAAATTAATGAATAATTTGTATGAATTATTAGTATTGAATAATCGCTGTAAAGAGTATAATTCAACCTACAATTTGTTTCATCGATCTCTTATCGTGATTTAATGCTGTTATTATGCCTTTAGAGTTTGTAATACAATTAAATAATAATAAAATTTGTTTTACATTGGAGAATAATAGAACCAAAAATGAAATCATTTATTTATTAATAATGACGTAATTAACGTTATAAAAATTTAGAAACGTAGGTGAACAAGCTCAAACTTATTATAAACAAATATAAAATTTAATAGAAATTAAAAGATCATTTTAAGTAGTTGACATCGGAAGAAATATTGGGCTGCAGACAATATTACAAAACAATAGGAACAAACTATTTGCATGAATGCAAACTAAAGCACAAACACTATATTTCTTCCATGAAATATGATGAAACACGAGTATATGGATAGAATTGACGTCTTAATCTGTCATGTAACAAGATGTACTAATAACAGCATCTAATGAAATAAGATTCGAACCTAATGGACAAGCATTGATATTTACTGATTTTTTGAACAAATATTTTTGATTTAATCTACTTTTCGAATGTTACACAAATAGTACATCAAAGTTCTTTTATTTCAACTGCTCTAATATTTGAACAATTTTAAAAACGAATCCAATAATAATAATTTTGGAATAAGTGCTTGGATTCTTATCACAAAGATTAATAAAGTAAAAAAACTGGAAGAAATACTTTAAAATAATCAATCGAAGTTTCCTGGATACATTGAACTAGAAATACCTAAAAAATGTACTTGTATTAATTGCTACAACTTGTCTATTATACGTAAATAAAAGATTACATCTGCAAGTTCTTAAAAACGTCGATTAACACAATGAATTTTATAAACCTATACAAACTCAATCATTCTCATTGGAGATAATTCAACCGTTAATTACCAACAACAATTAAATAACTTAATAACATTCAAAGAACTTAACAGTATTTGGATATTGAACTTTAATTCATTAATCTATTGCAAACAAATAAAAAGCCAAATTTTTAGATGTTATAAAGTTTGTATGAGTGAAATATACTTTACATTATATCAAGAACCTATAGACAGCTAAAACTCTTGCAATAATGAAATTTTTAATTGTAATACTGCAAAAATAAAAGAATGCTGCGAAATCTCTGACAATAAATATAGACCAGTCAGAACTGGATTCTATAAATACGTTTTTATAAATAACTTATTTCACAAAACATGTTAAATTTACAATGGAAACAATTGTATGAAATAGTTTTTTGAATTTGTAAACTAATAAGTTTCAAAAAATTTATTTTATAATTTTAAATTTTTGAAAGAAATGGATACAAATTACAATTACACTTGAGTAATCAATATTTATAATTCAACTAAACAGAAATTAAGTAGAAGACTTAAAAAATCATTGGATTTAAATTATTTTACTTTTATCATGAAAAAAATACAACGAATTGTTGTTTATTTCATTGGATTTTTGGTAAAACTGACTAAACTTAAATAATTTTTAAGGAAACATATAAAAAAATTGTAAACTAAAAAAAAATTTTTTAATTTATTTAATGTTAAAACCTGTTTCATAACATTTTGGCAGATGACCATTGAATTGTATTTTGGTTACCATCATATTTTATTAAATTTTTACAAATGCTTTTACTTTTGTAAATCTGGGAATTAAAAATTATTTATAGAGAAAGATAAATAATTAATATTGTATTTTATTAAAAATAATGTTTATTAACTATAGTTATTGACCACTATTTAAATAAATTACAATATTGTAAATATAAATAACCTTTTTATGTAGTCGTCGTTGTCGTTAATATTTTGTTTATTTTTTGTAAATTGTTGAATTAAATTTTTAAAATAAAGATCCATTTATAATTTCGATTATAAATATTGAAAACATTTATTTTAATATTTCATTGCTTTTTAAAATATTAAATATTCATTATACATACAATTTAATTAAAAATAAAAATTAAATATATCTAAATTTTATATTATTGCTGTTTAAATACTATTTTATATTTCTAGTAAAGAAAACAAGAAAAGAAAAAAATGTGAAAAGAATTTAAACAAGATCGTAACGATCATAATATCTGACTTCGTATTGAAAATTTTTGTTAGATATATGTATATTATTTTAATGATTATTAGTGGTCGCTGCTCACTACGTTCGCTCGCTCCCCACTTACTATAATGTTTAATATGGCATATGCCGGTATAGTCTGGGGTTCATACTAAATAACCGCCCAAAGTGGCATATGCAAAGTGGTTTTTCTATTTAAAATTGCTGTTAATCCAAGTGGAATATGACGGTTTTACTATTGATATAATGTCATAGTTATAATTTATTACCGCCAAAAGTGGTATATGCCATTATTATTATTAACATATACAGTTTAATTCTTGCTCCTATTTTGACATTTCTTCACTAAAAAAGGCTCCTATTTTACATTTTATCACTAAAAAGCCTCATATTTTGACATTTTTTCACTAAAAAAGCTTTCTATTTTGACATTTTTTCACCAAAAAACCTCCTATTTTGACATTTTTTCACTAAAAAAGCCTCCTACCAGAGAGCGTGACACGGACAGACACACAGACGGACAATGTCAAATCCATATACCTGCCTTAATTTTATCGAAGTCAGATAAATAATTTGTACATAACTTAACTTGTAAAATATAATTCAAGTTAAATTATATATAAAATAAAAAATTCTAAATTTATTAACCTTCTTTTGATTTGAATTTGGTAGTAATTTCAGGCATATTAGAAACAAAATAATCATCATATGTACAAACATTATGTGGTGGAAAATCTTGTCTCCATCAGTTGGAAAAATAGAATTTATTAACATTAAACAATTCATATTTTTGAAAAATCTTTGAATTGTTGGAAAAGATAGCGTTTTAACTTTATTTAATAAAAAACTGAAACTAATATTTGAAGATTTATCAATTACTTTGATTTCTTTGACAGTCGAAGCCATGATTAAAATTTCTAAATTAATTTGCCTTGCAGTTCACATTAAAACAGTTTTAATAATAGGTTTAACAAAAAATACTTTGAAGCAATAATTATCTTCTGAAACAATATGTATTATGGTTTTAAGGCTATAGTGGTTAGTTTATCACATCATTTTACTATTATTAGATGAAATATCGGTTTATAAGGAAGTTGTGAAATAGTGAGTTAGTGTGATCCAATTATTTATTTAATTGATCCATAATCAATAGATAATTACTAGTAATTACATTAATAGATAATATATATCTCCACAATTTTTAGCTCAATTCATATAGATGAAGAAGAGCTTATGGATATGACAATGTCTGTCTGTCCGTCTGTCCGTATGTTTGTCCGTCTGTCTGTCTGTTCGTAGTACTCTTAATTCCAAGAAGTCTGCAACTTATATGCAATATCTTAATATTTGATACAGGTTAGATCTTATTTGATTTATTTGCTGTCGCTTTAGAATATTAATACGAGTAACAATGCGCTAAAGTAACATTAAATTGAATTTCACTATTTTAGTTTTACTTTTAATTTCGCTTTTCATGTTATTTTTCAATATTTTAATTTACTTTTACTTATATCCTATTGTTTCAATTTTACCTTTTCTTCTTTACGTTTTATTTAAATTCGATTGTATTTTACTTTTCTTTTCGAATAATATATAATTTCAATTGTATTTTGTTTTTTCTTTTCAGATATATTTTAATTTCGATTGTAATTTACTTTCGCTTAATCGAAATTAAAAGTAAAAATATTAAAAAGATAAGTAAATGGTTAATCATTTTTAAGACATAATGGGAGGTGTAATTGATTCAGATTTCAGTGGAAATATAACAATCATTTTGGCAAACTTCTCTGATCTTGATTATCATATTAAACAAGGGGATAAAGTGGTTCAAATTATTTATGAAAAACATTGCTCAAATTTCGAATTAATGGAAATACTGAAATTATCTTGCACTGAACGTGGAGATCAAGGTTTTGGCTCAACAGGAATCTAGTACTCTTATAAATTTGTTTAAAATATATTGTGAAAAAAATCATTATAATGTTTTTTAAAATAAAAACCTTTTATTTGCTGTGATAATATGAATTATTTTGATTTAACATTAAAACATCCTACTAGATGGTTAGTATATGGTCCAAGTGAATCTGGAAAATCGTATTTTGTTCATAGGTTAATTATAAAGTCAAAGGAATTGTTTGGTCTAAAGTTTGATACTATAATATATTCTTTAGGTCAAGGATTTCCTTCATTTAAAATGATTAATAACGTATCAATTTTTAAATTGAAAACTTAGAAGATTATGTCGAATCGCTAAAATTGAAAGAATATCAGCATTGATGAAAAAAGAATATCAGCATGATTTCAATACATGCTTTTAATTCATGGAAAATTTGTATGTGTTTTTTGTTATCAACATGAAATGGTTAAATTAGATAATTGTCATTTTGATTGCTTTGTTTGCAGATGTGGAAACAAATTAAAAATACAAATTAAAAAAAATATTTTATTAAATAAAATTGATGTGTCTTAATAATCATAGCTATAATTGTGATAATAAATTTCCTAATATTAATCCTATTTTAGATAAAAATGATAG
>JAQIVF010002076.1:0-11908 GCA_034698365.1 Steganacarus magnus | reverse complement strand
TTTTTTATATTAAGCCTTATTTCATTTTAGTTTTTTCGTTTCAAAATATTTTAAGTAAATGAGTTATCAGAGAAATAGTTTATAAAATAATAAATACATAGAAGCATAAGCATACAGTATACAGTATATGAAGAAATGTAAGTTATACTTGAAAATGCAAAATATAAATGATTGAATTATTCATATATACACTGATAGTACTGTTACAGTATGTGTGTGTGTGCGAGTATGTGCTCGCGTCTGATTAACAAATATCTATTTAATTAGTTTTTTTTAAAGCCAGATTTGATTAAAACCCATAAAAATTCATCTTATTTTTTTCGCAATTAACGAATGGGATTTTTTAATATCATCTCTCATGCGCTCTTCGCATACTTGATATTCATTAAAGTCATTTATCTTTCGCTGCAGAAAAAAGTACGGAGAATATATATCAATAAAAACCTGTTATCAATTATCTGTGCTTTTACATCAGCAGCAACAACAACACAAACCAAGAAAATTTTATTTTCTTCTTTTCAAATATCTTTCGAGAGAAAGAGAGAGAGAGAGAGAGAGAAGAAATAATTTTAATAAAACTCGAAAATCGAAGCCTCGCACACACAAAAAAGTGGTTTAACAATACATCACTCAGTTTGGGAGCATAAATACATTTAATTGTAATGTTTGTTGCACTTGTGTGACATACAGGAAATTTTTATTTATTATTATTATTGTTATTGGGAGAGAGAAGAAGAAGAAGAAGAAGAAAGATTTGCTATCAGTGCACACAATATAAGCTAAACTAATGCATTGAATAATGTATTGAATACCAGTGTTATATGTTATATGCCAGCCATAGACTTGATATATACGCGTTCATAATAAAAATACAATCAAAATAATGCCATTATAAAAAAATATAATGGCAAATAGAAACACAACAACAACGGGAATAAAATAAATACACAGACAACACAGGCTCTGTACGTATAAAGTATTTTGATAAGAATGATGTGCGTTCATAACCGATACGATCCGTAAAGAGTAGTCCGCCTTTTAATTTGCCATTTTATACACAATAATTCGATTCAAATGTTTTGTGGTGACACCCGTGTATGAGTTTTTTTTTCTCTCAGTGATTATTGTTTACGGGTCAACACAAGAAACTAGTGCATTGCATACATACGTATTACTGTAACACAACACACACTCCGCACGTTTCAAGACATTTCAATGTGCATTTCTTGTGCCGTTTATAATGTGTTTCGTTGTGTTTCTGTGCCCAACACAACAACGTCAACAATTGATCTGCTTTTTTTCAGGTGCATGAATATATGTGGCCTTAATATTAAGGGCAATCAAAATGGATTATGATATAAAGCATTATTATTATTTTATTTTTAAAAGTCATAATTTTTTTATAACTTTATTAATAAAAGTTGAGCGCTCGAGTTATGACGAGAAATGATGAAATGATGCATTGAATATTAAGTTATGAATAGCTTATACTCGATAAAAAAAACCAGATTTGTTGTTTTGTTGCGATACAAGAAGCGAAGCCTGAGATACGTTTGTGCATAACAACAACACACATGCATTACAGTACCATTGTTGTACTATTGTACTAATAATAAACCGGATAATTTCATTAAGCAATTGATTTCTTGTCTCGTGTTGTGTTTAAGAGAAGAATCGCGTTCAAAAACAAAAGATAATTCATTTAATACGGTATAATCAATACTACACTACTACTCTCTTTACGGCTGCGAATATCTATTTGTGTGCGTTTTTCGCTCAAATCATTATATAACACTGTTTCCCAGGAAATAAGAAATGAACTCATTATTACATTTCTGACTTATTATTAGACTTAAAGTTTATGTCTGAGATTAAGATGAACATCAGCTTTAATGTTTCATAATATTTTCAATGCTAGAGTTAATTTGTAGGTTTTTTTCTATACAGAATGCTTCGCTATCTTGAATATCGTATGAACTGTTTATTATACAGTTTACAAGTGCACTTACCATTGAGTTGAGTGCTGAATATATTTTCAGCGAACAAAATTTGAAATTTTAAATAAGTTTATTTTTTTATTTGAATGGAACGAAAAATTTTATTTTATACTGTATATACAAAAGTACGGAAAAACGCGAAATAAAGAGTGTGTAACAAAAAAAGTTAAACTTGACTACTATTATACTACAAAATCAATATTAATATCAGTTTAAATCTTTTTGAAAGCATTGGATATTTTTTCTTTTTCTCGCAAACCTTAAGGCTAAAGTAAAGAATGAATATACGGATAATGCAGTTTATGATACGAATGGAGTGGGAAAAGATAGATTGAAACGATATTTAGTAGTGTTTTCGCTGTTAGAGTTGGCACAGTAGCGGTCACGGAGCCAATACAATATATATATTGTGAGCGCACGTTAACGTTATAAGTTATAACATGCGAGATATACAATAAAAAAACAGAAAGAAAAACATTTCGCATTCGCTAAAAGTGTAAGTTATTACAATGGGATATAAACTCGATATTCTCGATACACTTCCAATATCTCACTCCTGACTTTTCTGTGCGCAGAGAGAGTGGGGGCCACACAAACGGCATGTGTCTACAAATTTAGTGTAAAAGTAGGCTCAATAGGAGAACTAGTTTTATGCAATTGGGAGAGAGTGAGTGACTGATCAAGTTAGAGAGAGTGGAGAGAGTGGAGAGAGAGAGAGAGAGAGAGAGAGAGCAGCACAAAAAAGAAATGGGAGGCAAAGATTGAAAGCAAAATAGTGAGTGCCATTCAATATTGAATCCACTTGTCATTTGAGGTCAAGCATTATTTGGCCCTAATATTTGTAGCAGAAGGTCTATTGAAAACCTTTCTTTTTTTTCTGTTTTGATTGACTAATCAATTTTAAAATTCTACGTGACATGTAATTATAATTGATTTTAGCGGAAAGTATTTCACAAATAAAAAAATTTCTATTTCAAAACTTATTACCAGTTTAGAAAAAAAACTGAAAGCCTTTTTTGTAAATATGAAATAATCAACGAAAGAAAGAACGAGAAAAAAATAATGTTCACCAAATAATAAAATAATAATAATAATAATAGTTTTATAAGTAGCGCATACTATTGCCCCTAAAAATGTTGAAAAAGTATGGTCTAAAAATGATTAATGAGGAAACACTCTGCATGAGGTGACAGTTTAATATAATTCATATATTTCTTAATACTGGCAGAAGAGTGAGAGAGAAAGAGAAAGAATGAGAGTGAAACACACACAAAAAAAACTATAATAATTCTCGTTTTGATTTGCCAGAAATTATTTACTGGGCTTATTATTATTATTTACATGTCTTGTGGCACATCGCATCGCAGCAGCGTTTTCCTCCCTAACATATCTGTTGCGTACACTACTGTGCTTCAATTTTTTTCATGCGCCACCAATTTTTTTCGTTAACTTATTCTCTCTCATTCTCTCTCTCTCTCTCTCTCTCTCTCTCGCTTTTTTTTGTTTCGCTCCCAGACTTACAAGTAGTATTGTTACGCGGTATTTGTGTGCGTCATGTCGAAACGAAACTGAATTCATCATTAGTTAATGAAAGTCCACCAAAAAATGTAAACAACGCATTGTGTTTGTAGTGTTCGCAAAGTGCATGGTTATATGGTTTCCAACTACTATTAGCATTTACTACTAGCATTACTGGCGATTGGCTTTCATGCTGCTTTTCATGTCTTAGCGAGAGCTTTCATGAAAAATTACCTTTGCTTTCCTGGAGGCTTTTGTCGTTTTTTGTATATATATGTGTATTGTGCACAGAAGCGCATATAAATCCTACGTATCTGTGCATACAGTGTACAAGTTTTATTATGCTACTTCTTCTTTCCACTGTGTGTTGTGTAGTGTGAGTGTATATAAATATGTGAATGTGTATGTGTGGGTCCACTTTTGTAAAATTTTTAATAATATCAAATTTGGATGAAAACTTTCTCACGCATTAAAAAATTGAAATTTTGAATTTTCTTTCAGCATTTTTTTTATATTACTGTTTTCACTCATCTCGCTGTCGAATATAGAATTATCGAAAAAAATATATCATATACATATATTATACACGAAAAAAAAGCTTCAGCGGTTAATCTTTTAGAAAAAAGGATTTGTGGGAATTTTCAGCGTTTTATTGATGAAAAAATTTTCTTTTTTCGTAATCATCATCACTCACTCACTTCTCTCTCACACAAATATATACACACACGTTATACACAGAACGTGATCCATTTTTACTCATAATATTTTTTATGCCACGTATTTCGGTTCGCATGACCAAACAATAATATATATATTTATAGCTATATATTCTTTAATACCTACAGTTTCTATCTCTATCTCTCTCTCTCTCTCTCTCTCCTCCCTCTCGCGGTATGTATACTTTGTATGAGTTAAAGCGAATGAAATAAATATGTAGAAATAAAAATTTTGTGTTTACGTGGAACGGCAGGAAAGACTAGCACTAATGGCAAATGGTGTGCAAGTTTGTTACTGATTTCACGTGGTGGTGGTTAATGCCATTGCAGGTATAGCGTAGTGTGAGTCATCGCCGATAGTGAACTAAACTATATAAATTCGATCGATATTTCGTAGCCATAGTGACAACTGCTATAAGTTAAGCTTTTATTTTGAATTAAATTAAACTAATATGAAAAGTGCAGGTGAATAACAGTGAGGGAAAAAACTGTGGAGGAAAAAAGGTTAGTAACGAGATTAGGAATGACAAAACTAACGGAAGCCTTATATAATGATATTTTGAAAAATTTGCTGCAAATATTACTAGTTTTTTTTGCAGTCAGGTTTGTGTGATATAGTTTTTTTTTGATATAGTTTGTCATCTAATGATATTTCCTTTTCTTCTTTATTCGCGTGTAGTATAAATAATGAGCGCTTATTATGCAGGAATTCAACCGAAACTTCGTTGTTAGCCTCTAATAAGTAGTGAAATGTTATTAAAAAAATAAAGTAAAAAAAGAAATACTCGTATGTATTGTATGTATGTATGTATGGGGAAAAAACAATGCGTAAGCATGAGAAGTGTGACAAATCATTGTATTATGCGGTTTTACCATAATATTGTTTTAACTTTTCGAATCGTTTCATGCAATACAACGCAATATAACATTAAATTCATTGGACATGCATATCAAAAGTTTTAACCATTAATTTGAATTTTCTTTTATTAATTGAAAAGAAAAAGAAAAAGAAAAACCAAAATTAAATACAATTGTACTGTAAGTTTATATTAGAAATTTTGTGCACAAAACTACAGAACTAGAATTGGCTAGAATTTTAGTGATTTAATGATTAGTGTTACGATTACTATGGGTTTGATAATGTATCACAAATCGACAATTGCCGGCACACATATACGCAACGAATTCATCCATAAGTTATTTCTACTAATGTACAAATAACTAACTAAAAGCAAGCGAAGAAAACTGCATTCCTACCACTAGAGACAGTAATGTCTTTAACGTTAATAAAAACTGCAACATCGACTTCGTTAAGAGTTCTTCTATCCTCTTCTCTTCTCTTACTCTCGTTTTGGCCAAATGTTAAAAGCAAAGTCACAATTTCCGTGAAGGAAATATAACACACGATTCTTATAAAGTGTTTTTTTTTTGCTCTACAGTATCGAATCATTCAGAATCCGATTATTTTCGAGATACTTTTTTTTGTTGAACGATTTTTATATATATCATGATTTGGCATTCCTTACCACCACTACTTCTACTACTACTACTTTTTTTTATATCTTTGATCGAATCGATTTGCGAAGTATAAAAAATCGCAATATTCACAGTTTTTTTGACCCATTTATTCGTTTAGGCTTAAGACCATTATATGCGAGCATTCCTAATATTTGCGAATGTTTTTTTATTATAGCCTTATTCGAGAGACTTTAATAAATATAAATATGATATATTTTTTGTTGCTATCTTGTGTGTGTGTGTGTGTGGGTGTGTGTGTATGTGTGTGTGTGTGTGTGTGTGTGTGTGTGTGTGTGTGTGTATGTGTGTGTAAAGAGAAAGCGAAATCTTATTTCAAATTTAATCAAAAATTTATATAAAATAGAAAGCCTTACTTTTTCATTACACACAAGTGAATAGCGAACAAAGTACTGCACTGTACAGTACTGCACATGTAATAAGTGGAAAGGCATGCAATAGTCAAGTTTTTTCATACGACAGCGTAAGAGAAGCATGAAGTTAGAAACCAGGGGTTATTCAGTTTGCAAATTAATCCATTATTCATGACTAAATGAGAGTGACTGACTTGAGTGTTAGAGAGAGAGAGAGAGAGAGGCAGAGAGGCAGAGAGAGACACTATTGTTTGCTAACAAATGAGAATAGAGGAAGAGAGAAATCTATTGATGCCATTGATATGGTTTAGTATATTTGATATATGTAAACGATGTACTATTATACAATTTAGTACTCTCTCCCCTCATTTATTTCGCATTTTGGTCGAAAATTATTATGTAAGAATACCTTAGAGTTTTAACCATATTCGATCGGAGTGTGGAGTCTCTATGTCTGTATGTCATCAATAATATATGACTGGTTCGCTAACACTAACGCTAACAGAATGAAACTTTCATATCAAACTAATGTTTCCATTCCACACACAGAGAGACAGAATCACAAAAGTAAACGAGTGAACGCACGAATCTCTATATCAAAAATAGTCTAATATTAATGCACGAATGAGTTTGCACGGTATTAATACAAATGAACTGCAATCGCATTGCATGCATATTGTGCTCTGCAGATGAGATACCAGTAAACAAAAGATCCGAAACTCGCGCAACAAAGCAAAATTAAAAATAAATCCACTCGTTCTCTCTCACACACACACAGATATCTACACTTTTCTCGTCGTCTCATTCTCCGATTACTTATGGCATATCTTCAAAAACATGACAGGTTATTTATCAACAAAACAGTGTACTAGAGTACATGCTAAAGATATTGGTTGCTATATTGCCGTTGTGCTATTGATCATACCGTATATTAACCGTTAGGCAAACAAAATAATAATAATAATAATAATGATTTGCTTTTTGAAAATTGAATATTCTGTGCTGTTGTTGTATATGTCTATTATTTTAAATTTTTACGTATGAATACAAATTTTGTTTGTTTTGCGCGCTGAACACATAAAACGGCAGAAAGTTGTGTTGAAAATTAATTATCTAAACTTAATAGTACTAAATATAATTAAATTATTTATTGTAATTTGTTTGCACAAACATTCGCCGTTAATTTTCTCCGTTTCACGCCTGCATTAACTTAAGTTTGTTATTTTAGAGGATGAATAAAATATTTAAAACAATCTATATATAAATATATATATACGTTAAGCATTACATTATATATAAAAGCTTATTTTATAACCTTTTAAAAAATATTCTGAATGTATATTATCGATTTTTTCTATAAATTATTTATACAAACAGCTGCACGAAAATATTCATTTTAACAGCTAGTGTTCGGTTTAATGTACGCAATCATACAAACACAGAATAAACTAAACTTTGTAGAGTGAGAGAGAGAGAGAGAGAAAAAAAAATCAAAATAACATATTGTCAGTCATAGAACTTAGCCTTTAATTAATTTATATAAGTGTTTATCTAACTAATCAGTTTAATGCATTTCGGTGTTGTGTGCGCGCTTTCTTTCTTTCATTCTCTCGCTCTTTCCTCTTCGATCTTCGCTATCTCTCTCTCTCTCTCTCTCTCTCTCTCTCTCTCTGCGAATGTTTAGGGGTAATCCAAAAATAAGTTTCGTTTGCTTAATGGCATCGCATATATCTTAGTATCGATTTTGTCATTCATTAGCGCAGAGATGTCGAGAGAGATATTGAATTGTATCGCAGTTTATTGTAGTTTATTGCTATTAGTAGACCGCTCTTTCTCCTCGAATATATCGACGCGAAAATTGTGTCCCAGAAATACAGTATAGTTGGAAACACCTATGTTTTCAGTTTAGCGCTGACTTTAATGACACCATATTTAATGGAACAGAATCATAATAAAAGTTGCATTTACAAAGAAAAACTCGCGTACACTCTAGAGAGATGACTGCAGACAATAGGATAAAAGCAAGAGAGAGAGAGAGAAATAGCGAAGAAGAGGGTAAACACTAACCCGAATAGCATAGCATGCCATGCGATACAGTATTATTATTAGTATTAGCAGCAGTGGTAGTATTAACGTTAGTATTATTATTATTAGTGCCGCACTTGTCGCGTATTTTCTCTCTTCAAATTTTATCTCTAAAAATAGTCGAAACGAAGTTTTTATTACCGCCTTTTGTCTTAAAGCGAGAAAGACGGTAATATTGTTTCGCTACGATATCCGTGTCTACAGCGTACTTCTTAAGTTCTTTTTTGTACAGAAAGAAGCTTTTCTCGTCTTATTTTACTCCCAACTGCATTCACGGGTTTAACTTAAATTTTTTTTTGCTGCGAACAAAAATGCTAAAATTTTTTCGTGTCTTAGCGATCAATAGTAACAACACTTTTTTTCCGCTCTCGCTGTTTCTGTCTTCTCTTCTTTTGTGTTTTTGTGTGATCACGAAAAAGAGGTATAATAATAAGAAGAAGAAGAGAGAGAGAGAGAGAGAGAGAGAAAAAAACGCAAAGCACTTCTCTTTCTATTTTGGAAATAAATTATATTCTGTATAAATATAATAAAAAAAGGAAAATACTACTACTTAACCAAACACACATAACTAAAGAAAAAAAAGTACTGTGCGTTTTGTGACAGAACACAGAAGGCACACTCTCTTACTGTATGACTAATTGAAAAGAAGCGAAAAAGAAGCGAAAAATAAGAGAAAAAGTTGTGTTCGCGATATTAGCGCAAACATTTTTTTGCAGACTAAAAGCATAAGTTGTGTATGAGAAATGAGTTTATATATATTTACTGAATATATGGCTTTATATATATATATTATTTATTCTTAAGCCAGTGTTGAAAAAGCTTTTTCTTTTAGGCAAGTGAGGCGTAAAATGAAATTGCGATCAAAAAATATGGTGAGAGAAGAAAGAGTGCGAGAGAGAAAAAATATAAGTGTAATGTGTATGTGTGTGTGTACTGTTCACTTCGAAATTGAGTTTTTAAGAGGCAGTTTTTCGCCTTTTCTCTGTACGCTTCAATATATTGATCGCGAAAAACGTTGCGTCAAAAAGTTTTTAGTTTGTGTCGCGAATATATAAAAAAACATAGTTTCAGCGTTAAAGTGTTGAATAGGAAAGTGCTAATAACCCGAAACAAACTCTTCGCTATAATCATCGGTTTTGATTGTGATGGCAGTTGTGCTCACACCTGGCGAGTCAACAACCAAACAAAAACATGATTTTTCCATTTACCTGTGGTTTGATTTGAAAGTTGTTTAGTACTGAGATTTTTTGGCAAGATTTTTGTTTTCCCTCATTTTGAGTTTGGTAATGAAAATGCAATTAAATTTATATAAAGAAATTATAGTATTGAAAGGCAAATAAGGCTAAAAATATTAAACTTAAAATTACCGGACCCTAACTTCAAAGCATTTTTTTTTTTAAAAAGAGCAAAAAATTAATTTTACACCAATCGTCTTAACTAATAAAAATTAAATATTTTTTAAATCGTTTTAATCATTGTATAATAATAAACAAAATAAATAAAAATCTAAAATCATGGTATAATAATTAGGGATAGGATTTTTTGGTAACAAAAAGTATTAAACTTGGTGGTAAATTGGTAATAAAAAATATACTAATTTGGTAAATATTTGGTAAAGTTATTATTCAAGTTTTTACTTCATTATCTTGACAATACGAATTGCGTGTGCGCACAATTTTTGAAATAATTTATTAATACGGGATCAAAACTCACCCGATATTAACGACAATTATTTGACAAAATAAATGCTAAATTTGTTAAAATAAAACTTTGCTAAAAGACTTGTTTTGTATTACATTATTCTTGAAAGTTTTAAAACAATCGGAATAAATAATAAAATTTGGTAAATTACCAAATTATGCCATCCCTAATAATAATCAATAAAATGGATTATGAAAACTCGATTCGAATTTGGTGTCTCAATCACTTTGGCCAATGATTTTAGAGCAGTTACACTAGAGATACACAATAGTAACACAATAGTCGACATCATATATGTATTGAACAGACAAACAATGTATTTGTCTCTATAATCAAATATAACTGATAATATATTTAAATAAATTATTATACATTTAATTTTAATTAATTTAATAGTTTATTTATTTTTATACAACTTGTACAGCAATCACGCGATCAACTGCGTAGCAATGGATGAAGTGGTATACAATCCGCTATTATTGGATCAGATATGTTCACACATTTCGTCGATTCGTTCGCTGAAGCGATTGTCACGCGTTTGTAAACTGTGGCAAAACTGTTGCGATCGCGAACTGAAGCGTCGTCTGCAGAGCGTAACACATCCGTCGTTTCACCACATCTTCTATTTGCATCGATTGGAGGCCACATATCCGGCGGACGCGAACATCAGCTATGAAGACAAGCGCTTCGTTTTGACCAATTTTGACGCGATTCGCGACAAACTGGTGGAGTATTATCGCGATGAGATGCAGATCACACCCAAAATGGTGGTCATGTTTAACGCGAAAATGTCTCGACCGCAGACTTGGACCGAACGTCTTCAGCTCGACTGTTATCGCAAGTATTTGCCCAAAGCGTGTCGTTTCATACATCTGGACAGTTCCACAATAATCGGCACATCACTGGACAACGACATGACGCCATATCCCGCCGAAGAGAGATTGGCTGGCATTTCGCACCTGTTATTCGATGGCATCGATGGTCTCGACATTAATGTGTATTACGACAAGAAGATATACGAATCACTCAAACCTGATCCCAATATTAAGTGTATGCTGTACTTCGAATCGTCGAAGGACTTCGATAAGCGCGACAATTCCGGTCACTATGTGTGGAATAAGTGCAGTAATCACATGTGGGATGTGATGAAAAAAATGAAGTACGAGTTGGCGTTTGGCGGCACTCGAGTCAACGCCATTGACTTCACTGATGGCCAAAATCCGTCGGAAGCCAGTAAGCCATTCGCAGTGATAACGATTGGCGGCGAAAGCGTTCGCGCGGCCAGTATTGAGTTCAGAACTGGAAGCGCTGACTCAACAGTAAAAATCCTCACCGCATTCAAGTCGCGTCTGGGGTTCGACGTCGACGACACCGCAAACTCGCAAACGTTTGCGTTCACGTTTTGCCGAATAATTCCCTACCGATTCGCGCGTTACTGTCACTTCAAAGCTGGCGAACCGTCGCAACTCATACACAACTTGTTTCCCAGCGTTCGCTTCATCGGAACCATTAATGTAATGAATTTCGGCCACGACTACTGGCCGGGAATTAAGTTCAAGAGCGACGAAGACAGCAATTACCGGACAACGCATTTCGACAGCACCATCATTGTCATCATCAATATCGCTAAAAAGCGCGCGATTTGATGACACGCTCTAACAATAATTGTAAATATTATTATTATTATTATTATCTTTATTATCGATCAATTTTTGCAATTTTAAATACCAAAACACTATAAGTTTTATTATATAAAAAGTGCGCTCTTTTTTGTTAGCGTTTGCTCACTTAAAGGCTTTTATTTTAGAGGTGACTTTTCGCTGTGTTATTTATACTATAATTAAATAATTGTATGGCGAAGTCTAATCTCACACAAAATTAGTTTATTATTATTTTATTATAAATTTAAAAAGATATTATTCATATATAAGCTTATATAAGCTTTTTATACGAAGTGTCCGCTCGTGTGTTGAATTATTTTGTTTGACGCTTCGAAAAATAT
>JAQIVF010002075.1:0-11910 GCA_034698365.1 Steganacarus magnus | reverse complement strand
TTACCGGTAATGTTAATTAAACCGGTCGTGACCGCCGTTTTTATTTTTTTATCGTGACCGGTAACGAACGTCACTATGTATTAAGCGTACAGTATTTGGTAATCTCTTTAGAAACGTTTCACCGCAAGTATTTCGAAACTTGCACTTAAATTTTACGAGTAAATTTTCAAAATTAATGATAACTCCGTTAGCGATAGATTAATCATTTTTTAATATATAGTTTTCAAAGTTAAAATGAAATTTCCATTATGTGCAGAGTTTTTACAATGTTATGCATAAATTGAAAAAAATAAGATAAAAGTTACGATTTTATGCGTCACTTTATTTTATAAGAAACAATTCATATTTTTAAAAAAAATTAATTTTATAATAGTGATTAGTTAAATAGTGATTCCGGGATCCTGTTTTAAATTAGAATTTCTTTGCAATATTTTTATAATTTTTCAATACCTAATTATCTTAAAAGCTGAATTTAAAATAAATATCTGTGTTACGTAAGTTATGCATATTTAATAATCTATCATCATTTTTTATAATTCATAATTAAAAAACATTGAAACCGTGTTCAGAAAAGAAAAGAATAACAAATATAAAATTTATGATAAGAATATAATTAAATTTTAAGCAGAATAAGAACAGAACCGGTATAGAAATTGCATCAACTACTCCTTACATTAACAAAAAGTATCAAAAATTCTACGATAATAAACTGGAGATATTCTTATAGTTAGATCGCAACTGCTTTTCCTTTCCGTTTGATCGGTCTGTAGTTATAATTATCGCATTCCTCGACAAGAATGCACAGTTCATTCTGTCGCACATATCCATCATTGCAAAAGCATCCCGTCGAGCAAAATGTCGGACACTTTTCTCTAGTATCGTATGTCCAACACTGGTCACCGCACGACGAACCACATGCGCTGAATGTCTCATTTTTACCGCATTTTGTGTCAAACTCTAACTTTGTCTCGCAAACTCCAGTGTTCGGATTCCTGGTGTACCCTGTCTTGCATATGCATAACGGCTGAACACTGTTTATAATGAAGTCTAGACAGTCTGGATGAGGATTCGCTTTCGACCGATAGCACGGCAGACCGATTTCGCTGAATATCTCGTTTGGTCCACACTTTTTCGCTACAAATATAGAAAAAAATATATTGTGTTCAATAAATTGTATAATTCACACGTCAATGAATAATATCTGACCGCATTCGGACGGCTTAACGCACCGACCATTTCGGTCAAAGTCGCGCACAAATCCGTAGTCGCAAAAGCAGCTCTTTTTGCACGATTCTGTAAGACAATAACTCATAGGGTTTTGATAGTTAGTGCACGACGGCTCGCACTTCTTTCCGCAATTATTCCAGTGTTCGTTTGGCCGAAACTTACACTGATATGCTATCATTCAATAAATTTAAAAAATAAATCTCACCGATTATTTAATTGAGATTGAATTCTGTAAATAAATTTAGTATTTAATAAACTAATTTTTGGTATTACATAAACACGACTCGATTGGAACGCAAGTTTGATTCTCGTCGCGTACGAAGCCATCTCTGCAAATGCATCCTTCGTTACAGTAATACGACTGACACGGCTCCTGGTCTGGTTGATCGCACGTCTTCACGCAATAATCCGTGCAATTAGTGTACACCTCGTTTTTGCCGCACGTTAACGCTGTTTTTGTCACATTCATAAGACGTTTAGCGTTTAGAAAATATTTCAGAGTAGATAATAATTATATGCGCTAAAAAATAAATGTTTAATTCTTACACGAAGGATAATGATGTGGTTGTTTTGGATGCGGATGTCGTATCGGCGGACGACGACCTGGCGGTCGAATTATTTTCGACTCGAGAGAAAAATTTAGACATATAATACAAAATAAAACTGAAACGAGAATTTTATTAGATTTCATATTTTAATATAGATTTTTGTAAACAAAACATTCGATGCCCAGATGTTTATTAAATTAATTGAAAATTATAATTTTTTCTACAGTGTTATAAATTCATTAAAAAATTATAGAAAAATGAGTTTTTAATCAATCAAGATATAAAAATAAATACAAATCTATAGCGAAACACCAGAAAACTTAAGCACTCGAGAGAAGAATTGACCACATCTAGTATCTACTGTGCGATTCACGCCACGAATTATCGGTTCAAATAAATTTTTCGAAAAATCGTCGCTAAATTTATAGTTGAGAAACGCGGTGTAAACCGCATTAAACGCCTCAAGTTTTAAGAATGAGCCACCAGTTCCGTGCAAAATAGCGATTCCCTCTTTTTCCGCGCTTTCACACAACTGTGGATAATCGGAATCACAGTTCTCGCGAAGATAATTCCATCTGCAAGGAATGGGTAGTAGGCGTTCACGGTGTCTGTAGAAGTAGATATTAAGTATATCTTGATCATACATCGGCGGTTGATTTTTATAAGTTTGGTATATCTGTTTTGATTCCTCGAAAAACTTGACTTCACGCATACGTGTTAAGTTCATAAGCATTATGCCTGAGTTCACATTAATATACGGTGTTTCACGCAATGCCAACCTTTTCACGTGATCAGGCTTTGTATTGTCCGGAGCCATAGCTGCCAATTGTGTTGAATTCATACGATGAAAATAGTCCCACAAATCAGAGATCGGTGACAGTACTATAGTATCAATGTCTAAGTGAAGCACAGAATCGTGTTTAATAATTAATGGATAGAATAGTCTCAGTGCAGAGCACGGTCTGTATGCAGATTTCCATTGATCGGGATTCGCTACTTTAGGAAACTGTGCGGAATGCACCTCAAATGTGATACGATTAAAGTACTTTCCAGAAATTTCTTCCATCTGTAAAAATATGAATAATAAGACTTATCTGAATAATAATATATAAATATCTTTAAAGTTTGGTGACCTATATTCTTATGTAATTCTAGCTTTACAATCATTAAAACACATACTAATTGAAATAAGTAGCAAATGATATCGATTTTCATCTCTAATAATAATTTTCAAATTCATTGAAAATAAGCTTTAAAATTATAAATTATAAATTACAACTCACAAAATACTCTTAAACCACTATCTAAATGAGAATTCAGACTTTTGGTTGATTCACTTACAAATTCACAAATATCGATAATGTTGTCGTCACCGAATATGATGAAGTGTAGCACTCTATCGCTTTTAGAGGCGATTACCACTGACTTTATTGATACTCGCAAATATTCCATCACTTGTTTGCCGCAGCACGGAATGGCAATCCTAACCGAATCATTATCCGGTGTTCCGTAGAAAAACGATCCGTTCGCATACAGTATATTTTTCTCCGCGTTTTGGCCAACATATTCACTGATCGGTTGCAGCCACGAAGACGTGTTCACAGTGAAAACACCGAAAATAATAAATAACTGAACGAATAAAACAACGAAAAGTATGATTTTCGTATGCTTTGCTAACTTTTGCGGTTGCATTTATAATTGAATCGTGTCACCAATAATGATGTACAGTTAATGATGTGCAACACGACGTACATTAACCACAAATGTTTTGCACACTGCATACCGTATTATTAGCGGTGATAATAAGTGCAGAGAAAAACCAAAAAAAAAAAAACAAGAGGAGGGTTAACGTTATAGATTAATAGAGCTTATTATAAAAAAACGCTCATGCCTTACAATGCGGGTTGATTTTAATGATGAAGCACTTTTTGATTCTTCACTTAAGACTGTTGTTTTAACAAAGTGTGCGACAATTGATATTATTATTCAGAGCCCTAACATTTTAGGGAAAATAAATATCTTTTATTTATCTATTATTTGAATAATCACAAAATTTCGATTGATAATCAACTTTTAGAGTAAATAGACTCTTTGAATAAAACAATCTTTTAATATTTACATATTTATAAATATTTAATGCGTTCGTTTCAGATTTTTATGTATATAAATATTTTAGTGAATTACAAAATTTATCGTTCAAATCCGAAGACTAGGAAATTTTTGGCCAAAATGTGGAGAAAAAACTGTCAATTAAAACCGCTGAGTTTGACCCACCTTTTAAGCTGACCCCTTGAACTTTAGAGTCGTCTGTGTTTGCACTGCAAACATAAAGCCAATATCAAATGGCTCTAAAATTTTACTAAATTTTTGATTATTAATTGCAGTTTTCTATGACTTGAAAATACGTATTTTGATTGAATATTTTTCACTTTTTACACGTACTTTTATTTTTATGTACATATATTTTTAATTTTTGCTTACTACTAAAATGTTAGGCACTGTTTATGATGAAACAATTATTTTACACTTGAAACGCGAATAATCTAAAAAAATATCCAAGTATTTACACAACAGTATTTGCAAATATCCAATCTTGCAAAGTATTTACTACACGAACGTTTCTAACGAACATTTGTTTGTGCAAAAAATGCACATTCAATAAAAAAATAGAAATATTAGCAGATTTTCGTTTACATTACTGAATACTTTGGGGCAATAAAAAAGCTTTTCAAGACAACAACAAACAAGCGACGACTAGACTTACCAGATTAACTTATAGCCAAAAATTGATTTTTTAAAAACTGGACATAAACTGGATTTAATGTGCGCATATTTTGTGTCCAGTTTTCAAGGCTCTCAGAACACTTGCAATATATACTGTACACGAAAACTTTCGAGAGTGCAATCCAGTGCCAAAGAGTGTCATCTGTGGCAGGTTTACATTTGACAGATTGCAGAAAAAAATGTGGTCCGCTGTTATTGCAGTTGTTTGGTAAACTAATGGCAATAATAATAGTAATAAGTAATAAAAAAATTTCTGTTTGATGCACAATATAAATATAAACTGAACTTTTAAATTGAAGTATTATTAAGCATTAAATGCGATAAAAAATGATTTATTGGTGGATCATTGAATAATTATATTTATTATATTGAAAATTGAAAGATTGGTTAATGAATGATTAAATACATGTAATGAAATAAGTGACGAATCAATTATTAAAAAGCAATTAAAATAATTTATTATTGAGTTTATATAATTATAGTCTAATTAATATGTAGTCTTTTCTGGTGTAAATATTTAAGCTTAGATTTATTAAATAAACATTTATAAATATAAACAAAAACTAAAGTTAAAGAAAAGCATGTGTCAAACAAATCGTAACAGTAAGCCGATAAAAAACATTTCGTTTACGCAAGAAAATAAAATGAAAATAATTTTTTCTAATTGATAAATTTTTTAGGGGATAGAATGAAATTGAGATGAGATAAGAGGATGAGAGAGGGAGTATAAGCGTTATTCATTTAATTAAAATTTCTCTCATTTGTTGTTTATTAAAAAATATTTACACATTTACACAGAAATATAAGAAAATAATTTGAGTTCTAAAACATAAATAATTAATTTTAAATATAAATCTATAACCAAAAAACTTAAACTTCAGAAAACTTAAGTATACGAGACAAGAATTGGCCACATCTAGAATCTACTGTGCGATTCACGCCACGAATTATCGGTTCAAATAAATTTTTCGAAAAATCGTCGCTAAATTTATAGTTGAGAAACGCGGTGTAAACCGCATTAAACGCCTCAAGTTTTAAGAATGAGCCACCAGTTCCGTGCAAAATAGCGATTCCCTCTTTTTCCGCGCTTTCACACAACTGTGGATAATCGGAATCACAGTTCTCGCGAAGATAATTCCATCTGCAAGGAATAGGTAGTAGGCGTTCACGGTGTCTGTAGAAGTAGATATTAAGTATATCTTGATCATACATCGGCGGTTGATTTTTAAATGTTTTGTATATCTGTTCTGATTCCTCAAAAAACTTGACTTCACGCATACGTGTTAAGTTCATAAGCATTATGCCTGAGTTCACATTAATATACGGTGTTTTACGCAATGCCAACCTTTTCACGTGATCGGGCTTTGTATTGTCCGGAGCCATTGCTGCCAATTGTGTTGAGTTCATATGATAGAAATAGTCCCATAAATCAGAGATCGGCGACATTACTATAGTATCAATGTCTAAGTGAAGCACAGAATCGTGTTTAATAATTAAAGGGTAGAATAGTCTTAGAGCAGAGCACGGTCTGTATGCAGATTTCCATTGATCGGGATTCGCTACTTTAGGAAACTGTGCGGAATGCACCTCAAATGTGATACGATTAAAGTACTTTCCAGAAATTTCTTCCATCTGTAAAAATATGAATTTGACTTATCATAATAATTAGAGTCTCAAATTGATAACATTTGCTATTTTTTTATTTTATCGTTTAGTAGCTTATAAATGGTATAGAAGATTAAATTACCAAAATTTGAGAGGTTTTAGCTATACTTAAAAATGCTATTTTTGCTATTTTGATACAAAATGCTATTATTGCTATTTATATGCTATTTTTTCCTAAAGTTGGAAAAATTACCGTTGATTTCCGATAAGTTTTCTAACTTTCACAAAATTTGGAAAAAATTAAAATTTTTATTCCGAGTTCGCCAATATTTTTTCAAAAAATTTTAAAATTTATTGTTTTAAAAATTTATCAAATGCAAGAAAAAATTCAATAATTAGATTATTTTTATAATTTATTAAAAAAATAAGTGCTATTTTTAATGCTATTTTTGCAAAATTTTGAAGCAATTTATAGCGCTATTTTTTATACAATAAATGCTATTTTTTAGACTCTAATAATTATAATATATAAATATCTTTAAACTTTGGTGTCCTATAGACTCCGATGAACTCGTGTGCAGAATTTTATTTACAAATTTTCTCAAAAATTAACCCAAAACTACAAATATGTAAAAGTCGAGCTTCAAGCACAACTCAGCTCAAGTTAGCTTAAGCTCGTCTTCAGCTTTTTCTCATCATTTTCTAAAACGTCTTAATTTTATTTAATTCTACTTTACAATCATTAAAACACATACTAAATGATATCGATTTGCATCTCTAATAATAATTTTTCAAAATCATTTCACATAAGCTTTAAAATTACAAATCAAGATTTCAACGCACATAAAACAACTCTCATACCACTATTTAAAGAGAATTCAGACTTTTGGTTGATTCACTTACAAATTCACAAATATCGATAATGTTGTCGTCACCGAATATGATGAAGTGTAGCACTCTATCGCTTTTAGAGGAAAGCAATACTGACTTTATTGATACTCTCAAATTTTCCATCACTTGTTTACCGCAGCACTGAATAGCAATCCTAACCGAATCATCATCCGGTGATCCATTGGAAAACGATCCGTTTACGAACACAATAGTTTTCGCCGAGTTTTGCGAAACATTGTCACGAATCGGTAGTAGTGTTCGCCACGAAGAAGTGTTCACAAAGTACAAGCAGTAAATCACTAAAAGCTGAATTAACAGAACAGCAAAAAGTATGATTTTCGTATTTTTTGCTAACTTTTGTCGTTGCATTAATAAATATAAATCACCAGCAACTAAATAAACTGTGGATCAATATAAATGTTTTTCACACACACTTCTTATATAATCGTTTTGTGCACTGGAATGTGAAGACTACCATAATTTTATTCGATGTCATCATTATTTTTATTATTATTGCATTTATTATAAACGCTGTCAGACGAAACAAAAGAAAAAAGAAAAGAGAAAAAAGGGTTAAGTGTTTAGTGTTTACGGGTCATAATTTAGATGATTTTAAAGTTTTTCGTTAATTATCGAAACACACTCATGCCTTACAACTGCGGTTTAGATTTTAATTAACCGTTTTTGTTCTACTATTTCGACTGTTAAAGGAGAGATAAAAGCTTTTAGCCGTAAAATTGCACTGAAATTGTCGTAATAAATAATTGTGATAACACAATATATACATCATATAATTTGTTAAAGAAGTTTCGTGTGACAGATAAGAAATCCTTTTAAGGCATCAAATTAAGGCAACAAATTAAATAAGTGAGAGTATTATTTAATAAATTATTGGCAGTATAATCAGTGTGTTTATAATAAATAATATGTGACAAAACTTACCTCACAAAATCATATATTATTTCAATAATAAGTGATAGATATATAGTTATCCCTCTATTTTCCTCGAGATATCTATTTTTAACACGTATTTTAATATTATATGAAACTTGTGCATAATAATAATGGCAATGATTTTTAATTAATTTATTTTTATAGTTGTTTTTATTTATCTAAATTGTTGGCGTAACTGTAACTAAGGAATTGGGAAATAATACTATTTTGTTAGACAGTAAATAATGTTAGAATAAATATTTGCATTTCTGTGAACGAATATAAGTTTTTTGATCCATGATTCGAATGAAAATCAAATGAATTTTCATAAATAAAACATTAGGCAATCTTTCAGCGGTTGGTTTAAAAATCAAAATTTGTGACAGTAATTCCTTATGGAAAACTGATTTCTTTGAAGAATAATTGATACAGAAATAATTAGTGTTTATTAGTTTTCAAAATTGAAAGATTACTAACAGATAATCTTTAACTCAGGAGAGCTTAAGAAATTGAATTTTATAGGTATTTATTTATAAACCAAATCTTAAACATCATCATCAAGTAAGTAATTTTATCAAAAATCGCAATTAAAACTTTTTTTAAAAAAATATTATTACGTTTAAAATTATAGCCATACTATTCACGCGTTTTCCGGTGTGTAAACATTCAAACTTAAACAAATTAATGACAACCAGTTTCTTAAATAAACTGTGTTTGACCGGCAAAAATAAACAAATAACAAACGTTGAAGAAACGCATGTGTCAAACAAATCGTACGGCAAAAGCAGACAAAAAATAAATATTTCTAACAAAATTACGGGAAAAAAGTGTTGCTTTCACTTACGTGTGTGCAAATAGAAACAATTTAATCGATATTAAGAGAGAACTATTTAAATAGTCGATGCGATAACAACTTTTTATTACTAATTTAGTGAAACCTTATTCAATATTTCCATTGCACTCAACGCTTTGTAGGCGTAAAAACTTCTCTGCTATAAATACATATTACATACAAAGTTTTTAAACTAAACCTGATCCACAAAAGTTAAACAATTGTTTATCTTATCGGTTATGTTCTGATAACGCATTTAATTGATAAGTTTTTATATGGAATTGGATGACAATCCAATTTCCTTCACTGAAATATTTTTATTTAAAGAGTTTTTCTCTTTAAATCGAGCAAAATATTAAAGTTTATCCGCTTTCGATCATAACTTATTTCCGATGAGTGATCAATAAAATATTTGATACAATAAAAGTACACATACATCCTATAAATAAGTTGCCAACGATGACACTGATAAGAGACTTAAAACACTGGTTTCACTGTTTGCAGCGATAGCGTATTAAATACTAAAGACGATACCAGTTAGATGTGTCCGATATCACTGTGTTTTATGCTGTAATTTTTATATGTATGATCTAAGCATATATAACAGCCCAAAACCTGCTGTTACATCGACTGACTACGAGTTGTCTGCGTCTGTGCTCTCCTAATAGTTTTCATTTTCGTGTTTTTTGTGAGATATACGAGAATACAGTATAGATTTCTGCCGCATTAATTTAGATACGGTTATTGTAATCGTATAATTTCATTAACCGTTAGATATTAAAAACCAAAATGATCAGAATATATGGTTATTTTAATTTTAATTATTATACCAGTTTTATGGTATATCTCCCAGATTTCTAGAATACTCCAATAAAGTCAATTAATTTTTTATTTGTTCTGTAACAAAGATAAATTAATAAAATTTTATTAATAACCTGTTTACAAATTGAGCATTGAATCAGTATGTCATGTCCCAGAATGGTGTTAGAGTGGAGTCAAAACTTTTAACGAAATTTTGAAAAATTGAATCTTTCACTCCACAAGATTTGAAAATTTTGAGACGAGAACTTATTTTTGACAGATCTTTTTGAAGTGCAGAAATTCAGAAAGTTTTTTATTTTTAAGAGTTCCTCCAAATGTAAAAAAATATCGTTAAATCTAATGCCTGAACATCACAGAGTATTGGACACACTCTCTTATATGTACTTATATTAGTTGTGCACCTAATGAGACAACAGTTTATGATGAATGAGATTGCAAATATAATAATGTCTCATTTATTTTTATTGCAGATACAAAACTAAAATAATTTAATTGCTTTACGCCAACTTAATGCACATTAACTACTTACTAATTTAACATAAAACTTACGCATAAAACTTTTTAAATATAATTCTAACATCAGTTAATATTAAGCGATTTAAAGTTTAAAAATTATTTTATATATTTTTTGAAAATATGAATTATAATTTAATTTAAGAATAATCAATTACAGTGTATTATTTTGCTTTAAGGAGTGCCAAAAATAATTAATAGTTGTTTTTTAAAAAAAAATTCAAACTAATGAAAATTTATTAAAAAGTAAACAAAGGCAGAAATTTAAAAACTTTTTTATAGATAAATTTATAAATATATAAATATGCAGTTAAATATATAAATATTTTCACATAAGAGGTTTTATATTTTTTACTTACAGTATTTTGATATATGCTATTCACGTAACAGAATATTCCTATCGAAAAAATTCACAAAAATTTAATTATTTTTTAGTCGACACATTAAAAATGAAATCCAAAAGTCGAAGAAATTTTTAAGGATTATTCTAACATTTAAAATATCCCATTAAATTGGTTGACACGAAAAAAGTTTTCAGCATGAAGTTCAGAGTTATATGAATTTATGATTTAGAGTGCGTAACGGGTTTAATATTTCAACAAAAAAAAACAAAAAGTAATTTTTATTATGATTTCTTAAATGTGTTTAAATACTAAATTAAAGATAATTACGTACGTATCGGTGTACTTATTTTGCGAACGCAATAATTAAAGCAAAGCTATTGAAACATTTTATAACAGTAATTAGAGTAAAAAAATTCTTATATAATTCGATATCCGGTTGTTTTAACCACAAAATAATTATATAACATATCATTTATATTTTACACTCAATTAATCACAAAAAACACATCCAAAAACATTAGTTGTTGATAAGTTTTCTTGCCCTACAATTTCGTGACACATCAATATTTTCTTCGCTATCATTATTATTAGCATTACTTAAACTAATAAACTGAGGCATCACTTGCGCGCAATGAGAGCACAATAACTGCTCGTCAATCGCTCTAAAGTGGTCGCAATAACGAAACGGTTGCAAGCATTGATCACACTTCAGACAGCTTTGGTGATACGTGCGACCGAAAGCGGTCAAAACCTCGCCCAACACCGGTTTGCGGCAAACCGGACACTTGAGACCGAACACCAGTTCGTAGCAGTGGCGACAGTAACACTTTTGGTCGCGTATGAAAAAGCCATCGTCACGTTTGGCCAGCGATGCGTAGCATTCGCCGCACTTATGACAGTCCACGTGAAAGTATTTGTTTTCCACTTGAATGGCGTTCTCGTCGCACGTTTTCCGACAGTAATCGCATTGCACTGCGTTTCCCATGTCTGCAAAAGTTTTTTAAAAAAATATTTAATTTGAAATCAAATTGCAGTAATGACTGACAGGCACACGTAAAAAAATATCTTTTATAGTGTACTGAATATTATATAATAATAGGCTGACGTGAACGGTATGATTACCATGACGGCGATTGTATTGAATTGATTGCCTGTGAGAATCAATACAATGCCACTAATAGTCTGATACCTAAGGCTTATCTGTTTTGCTTTTCATAATAATAAAGCAAAATTTTGTTAAACTTACAGTTTTCGTATTTAACATAATTTCTTTAGCATTTATTTATTTTTTCAAATCTTATAAACTTCATACAAGATTAATCAATTTATTCTTTAGCGAATAAACTAGGATTAAACTTACTTTTATTTAATACTTATAAAATATATAATCGCGACATTATATATAATTTAA
>JAQIVF010002074.1:0-11912 GCA_034698365.1 Steganacarus magnus | reverse complement strand
GCTAGGCCTCCAGTGGCGCTGGCAATCAATTTATTCTCAATTCAGTTTATACCGTGGAAAACAGACGACGATATTAAAAACGAAAGTAAATGTCAAAATACATGTTGCACTAACAATGCGCTACACTGGGATTATACTAGTGTGAAACGCGCTGCGAAAGAAATAGCGGAACGATATCGAGAGATAAATGCGCCACTTTCACTCTGCTTCGCTTCTTTTTACACTCAAATTCCAACTCAGCCTCAACCACCAGCTCTTCCATCTGATTCTTATTCCTACATTTCTATTCCTCAGAAGAATTTTATAGTGATTAGTTGTAATCCAAAGCAGCAGTTATTTTCGGTTCGCATTCGCGATCAGTTAATGAAAAATGGATGCAGTGTTTGGATTTCATGCAAGAATCAAATCGATAGCGTCAGTGATTTGTCTGCTAACTATTCTGAAGGATTTATGCCGATTGCTTCAAACATATCTAAATTCAAAAATAATTTTGTTTCGATATTTAGCAAATCATTTAGAAATAATATACAAACTAAAGAAGAAATTAAAAGATCAGAAATTCACACTAAATTGATAAATACAGCAATGACTTATCGCGATCAAGTAAAACGTGCATCTATTGTGGTTTTGATTCTATCGGAAGATTACTATAAGTCGAACACATGCAAACAGCAAGCGTTTTATTACAATGAAAGTGTACCAGTAATTGCTGTTAAATACGATAATTGTGAAACACCTTTGATTTTTGAAAAACTATTTGAAGAACAGAATTTATTCAAAATCAACGAAAGCGATTCGAACGAGACTTTTATTAAAGCGCTGAACAATAAAATTAAATCATTACAAGCGTCACACAGTGACACTTCTAAAACTGCTAAAAGTTTTGAGCAACGAATGTACGCAATGGCACAACAGTTTTGGTTAACCATCAGATGTGAAAATCATATTTTCATTTATATAGCCAACAGTATTAATAGTGAATCGCTGAGCAGTAGAGCGCAGTCCATATATAAATGCATCGGTAAAGAGTTAGCATCGATATCACAATTAATATTAATATCAGGTAATCATCGAAATAGTTTTAAAATTAAAATTAACAAATATTAAATGTATGAAATATAGGCGATGATTGTAATGATAATTTTGTTGTCAATGGCTTTATCAAAGAAAGAAAAATAGATTCTAACTATTATCGTGTTTTACCTTTTGAGACGAATGCTATGAATGGACAAACACTAAATGTTGGACAGTCTGTTAAGGAAAGAAATTCAGTGGTGTCTCAACTCTTCAAGTTTTGTTTACTCATTGATATGGGAGACGAAGCTATTCGTATTGCAGAAGAGTTTCTGTGGAATGATAATTATGTAATTCCAGCAGTCTTTGATGATAATACTGAGGAGACCTCTGTTGAATTACCAGTGAAGATAACAGATATGCCGATTGGAGTGGAGAGCGATCACTGGAATACTCTATTAGACAAACAAAACACACCTGAAATGATTTCATTGGCTGTCAAAAATATTATTTCTTCATTGTCAACATTTTATTGAATTAATATTAGTTATATGTCAAAATAAATTACGAGAATTAATGATTATTATAAAATATAATTTAAATTAAGCAACTGTGCGGTTAACTTTGTGCTGAGGAACAGAATCTGTCGGCGATATCAATAATATTTGTAGTTATAAAAGTGGGATTCTGTGATAAAACATGTTCTTATAACTTTGAAGTTCAAAGTTATAAGTTGTTCAAAGTTTGAACATACTGTGTATTCATATATATATATATACTAAAAATTGCTTACAATAAAAATTCCGAATAATCTAAAATTAAATGTATTGTATATTTTGTACAACTATATATGGTTGGGAAAGTAAATTTTGCTAACGATCGTGTATTTTAATCACTGTATAAATACTGCGGTAAAATTTATTTCGCGCTTCACAGTATTATTATGTTCAAATTAAAATTGATTTTGAATATTTGTTTCTTAAGTTTTTGTGTTTGATTATATTGTAACAGCAATAGTTAGTGTGATAAAATTTTTGTTGCAGTCAATTCATTGAATATCTTGAATCCAACTGTTTGTTCCTACAAAAATGTAAAAACTTATTCTTAAAATTAAATAGATAATAATATATAATATCAGATTGTGTATAATTTAAAGATGTTATCGATATCTTTATTAAGCTTTGCTATCATCATATCGGTTTTATCACCATTAGAAATGGTTTTAATATAAGCGGAAATTAAATATTATTGAAATATTAATTTTATCTGTAGGTTGAATTGATAATAGCATTGCAAAAGCATATAAAAATTTAAAGAGAATATTTATTACTGCGCAACAATAAAAAAATTTTATAAATGCTTTTTAAATTTTAAACGTACTTTCTTTGATTACTAGTTTAAATTTTTTAAGAATAAATGTATATATGCTTGAATTTAAGTTTACCTTATCATTCAAAGCCTTAAGTTCTTAAACCTTTACTTCTGATAAATATTTTGTGAGCATTAGACGAAGAACTAGCCATAGAAGTGTTAAATATGTTCACATTCCTAGCTGAAGTGTATTTGTAATTGTTATTACATTTGTCTCTACATTTGTGTTCAAATTTCTGCTCGTATTGATTTAATTTCAAGAGGTATTTTTAGAGCGAATGAAAGCCACTTTTTCATAAGCATGTAAAACTTCAAATAAAAATTCAAATATATAAAATTTTAATTTAAATGAAAACAGTTTAACATATACGCATCTAAACAATAAACTAAATAAATATCAAACAAATACGTTTCACTCGTTATATTATTTAGAGCTAAAACAGAAAATTTATTAGAGCTAGCATAGCGAGTTTTATTTATAATGCCATACACTTAAATTTTGTTAAATATTTGGCATACAAATTCAGATCAAGTTTATGCTAAATATAATATTCTCAATAGATACATTTAAGCAACAAACTGTCTCTTTGTGGGTAAGTGTATCATTTATTTTTAAAAATTTTCTAACATAAAACTATTGCTGACTATACGTTTCGCTTTACATAATTTTGATAAAATTTAAGTTAATGCTCGCTGAATATTTATATTTAAAGTTGCATGCTTAGATTTATAAATACTAACGCTCTGTGACCGTTAGTAAGAGGTATAAATTATATGCATACAGTTAATACGATATACACACATTCAAAGTTACTTATTTAGTTACATTCAAACATTTTACAATTTACTGTACGCTAATAAATAAATAATTAAGACTTTAAACTTAACTAAACTTGCGTCACTTACGTGAGGATTTACGGTCTTTTCAGTTCACGTTTTCATTTAATTAATAGGAGAGACCATTTCATCAAATTTCAGTTCAATTTTCTATTTAATTTAAACAACAAATTTTTATATTAATTTAATATTTAATTTATTTATCAAAATTTAGTTTTAAAACTATTTCTCAGAATTGCACAAACTTTTCAAAATCATCACTATTTTGTCGAAGTTTTGACAAAGTAAAAATTAAATTAACTAAAGCACTAGAATATTGCAGACAACTCATATCGATTAACTGTATAGAGAAAGCGCTCTAACATCTGCTGTTTAATGTATCCTTCAATCTATTTTAAAACAATAAACTTACATTCAAATATTGGTAAAGTAACATTCAAACCGAGATATAATTGACATCTAAGTTAAAATTATTTTATTTCATATTAAATAAAATATTTAATTATGTTTCAAACATATTTCAAGCAATACAATATACAAGATTATCAAGAATTGGGCTCCAAATGGATTATGGAAACTTTAGATAAATTGGATATAAAAATTGCGATTAACAAAAACATATGGAATATGTCAATGCCAAATTCCAACAAAGTTGAAAAATAAAATAGCAATAGATATTATAAAAAACAATGATAGTAAGTGTTTTTGTGGTGTGTTTTAGTTTCTTTATTCCCAACTGTGAAGAGATGATGCTGCAAATATAAGTTCTTATATCAAGCATAAAGATAAATTAAATACAAAGTCATTAAAATTCTCAGTTACTCTAAATCAATTATAAATTTGAAAAAGACAATTTTTGCCATGATTTCAAAATAAACGTTTATGGGTGGTCAACAATATATGACAAATATGGTAGTGTAGTACCAATTTAAATATCAAAAAATATAGCTTCGAAAATGATTAATTTGTTACTTATAAACGAACATTATTACTTTATTAAAAATATTAATCAATTGCTCGGATCATATTAATCGCTTTATCACATTTTTTGTGTTTCATGTATGTGTGGGATGAAAAATAAAGAATCATTAGTAAAGATAAAATGTTATGCAACACATTCATGCCATCAAAGTGTTTGTTTCCAAATTAAAACGATTCAAAATTATCTTTTTCATCATATTCAAAAACAATTTTACATCCTTATATTTGTATATGTGACTTTGAGACAATTCTTAAAACAATTAAAGTTAAAAAAGGAAAAATTACTAAATGTTATCAACAAAATATTGCTTGTGGTTTTTGTTTATTTATTCTTAACTACAAAAATGCAGTTACTTACTCAAATTGTTATCAAGGAAAAAATAGTGCTAATGTAATTTTGGAATTACTAAAAGAAAAATCCGACGAGTTACTAAAAGACCAGTTATATAAAAGAGATGTTATTCCTCTTACTGATGCTGAAAAAGAAGCATATGATAATGCAGACAAAAGTTATTTTTGTGATAAACCTTTTGGTGTAACAAATAATTTAATTTCATTGATACAAAAGATCACGATCATAATCATTTTACAGGGCAGTTTAACTCTGCAGCACATAATTCTTGCAACATTAATAGCAAAATACCAGACAAAATTCCAATTCTATTTCACAATTTATCAAATTATCATGGGCATCTAATTCTTGAAGCATTATCAAATAAATCTTTTAAAAAGTTTGATAATATCCCCCAGACAAGCGAGAAATATTTATCGTTTACGCTTGACACTTGCAAGTTTTTGGATACTTATAAATTTATGCCTGAAAGTTTAGAAACTTTAATAAAAAATTTGTAAAAAAAATAAACACAACTTTCCTATAAAAAAAATTATTTTCTAAAAAAAAACCATTTTGATCTACAATTGCGCAAACAGTATTATCCTTATGAGTACATTTATGGGTTTAATCGTTTTAAAGAGAATAAACTACCTAAAAGAAAATTTTTTTATTCTTCTTTTAAGTTTAAAAATATTACTCGAAAAGAATATAATTACGCCAAAAAAGTTTGGAATACATTCAATATAAACAAGATCGAAACGGTCATAATATCTAACAAAAACTTAAACAGTGGCCCTGCCACTAACAAAAATTTAAACAGTGGCCCTGCCACTAACAAAAAATTTAAACAGTGGCCCTGCCACTAACAAAAAATTCATACAGTGGCCCTGCCACTAACAAAAAATTAAACAGTGCCCCTGCCACTAACAAAGAATTTTCTCTTTATTAGTATTGAGGAAAATCCCATTATTAACATAAAGAATATTCTCTTTATTAGTATCGAGGAAAATCCCGTTATTAACATAAAGTAAAAGTCTCTTTATTAGTATCGAAAAAAATCCCATTATCAAAGAGAGTGGCAACACACAGACAGACAGACAATCCCAAATCCATATATTTGACAATTTTTTATCGAAGTCAGATAAAAAATATTGGTGAATATCATAATTTGTACATGATATTAGATAAAAGTCTTTTGGCTGATGTTTTTACAGAATATAGACAGACAATTTTATCTCATTACAAATTGGATGCTTGACATTATTACGGTGCTCGGGTCTTGCTTGGGATGCCTGTCTCAAGTACACAAACGTTGAGTTGGACTTAATTTCAAGATATTGAAATGTATAATATGATACAATCTTTAATGAGAGGAGAAAACGTTCAATGTAGTAAAAGATATAGTGTCGCAAACAATAAATACATTATCAACCATGATAAATCAAAATAATCTAATTATATCATGTATTTTGATGTTAAGTTTAAAGATTTAATATTAAATAAATTAAAAATAATTTTGTTTTTACCTAATAATTTGTATGCATATGCTTTAAATGAATATCTACCTCAAAAAACTTTAAATGGTTAAGTGATAAAGAAATTAAGAAACTTGAAGTTGAAAATATTGATGAATATAGTGACACTGGGTATTTTTTAGATTGTGATTTAATTTATCCAACAGACCTACACGATAAACAAAATGACTACCCTTTATATACTCAACAAAGAATAATTAAAAACGATGAATTAAAAGATTTTCAACGAAAATCTCTTTGTACATTAAACAATTTTGGGTATAAAAAATATCATTTAAAAAAATTGTTGTCAACACTTCATGACAATAAGAGTTATATTGTCCATTATCGAAATTTGAAATTTTATTTAAGACTTAGTTTAAAAATTAAAAGAATAAAGTTTTAATTTTACAATCTAATTACTTAGCACCTTATATAAAATTCAACACAGATTTAAGAAAGAACGCTACAAACTAACTCGAAAAAAATCTTTATAAATTACTTAATAATGCAATATTTGGAAAAAGCATTGACAAACAACGAAAACATATAGATTTGAAAATTGTTTTAAGCGAAAATCAAGCAAGAAAGTTTTTACAAAAGATTTTATTTTAACAATTTGACATTCTCAGTAATAATAAAGCGCTAATAAAAATGAGAAAATCATATGTTACACTATCAAAGCCAATATATATAAGCTATAATGTTCTAGAGTTATCAATACTCCACATGTAGAGACTACATTATGATTGTTTTAAAACTTATTACAAAGACAGGATTTTTTTGAAAAATACAGACAAAGATTCGATTATTTATAATATTAAAACTAAAGATATATTTATATTCAAGGATTTAAGATTTCAAATGTATAATGGATTTTTCAGATTATCCTGTAACAAATGCATTAAAATCTAATGAACAAAAGAAAAAATAGGTATTTTAAAAGATTTTATGAATGCTATGTTAATTAATGAGTTTATTGCTTTAAAATCAAAAATGAATTCAATAAAATATGATGATAATTATATTAAGTTTGCATCAAAAGGCGAACAAATATCAGTAATTGAAAATTTTGTAGCATTTAATCATTTCAAAAACGTTTTTTTTTAAAATAGATTATATAATGAAAAAATGAATAGATTTCAAAGTTATAAGCATTCTATTAAAACTATTAATTGTAAAAAACTTTATTTACACCATTAGATGATAAGAGGTACATATTAGTTGATGGAATAAATTCATTTGCATTTTTACATTATAAAATAGCTTAGAACATTAAAATATTTTCCTTGATGTATTTTTTTGATGATTTACTAATGAATAATTATTACATTTTCGTTAAATAACACTCCTAACGGAATTATTTCTGCAAGATCGTCTGTTGGTGCAGCTGGAGTAGATATATTCAGTGCATATGATTACTTGGTACCAGCAAAAAATAAACAACAAATTCTAACGGATATTTCTATTGAAATTCCAGAAAATTATTATGGAAGAATTTCTGGATGCTATTGGTTTGCAATCAACCATTTTATAGACACAATGAGAGGAATTAATAATACAAATTATAGAATTAAACAATATCAATTGTTTTGGCTAATTTTCAGACCCTGATTATCAGGTTAATCAATGTGATAGTGGCGCAACGTATTTTTGAAAAACATTGCGCAACCTTTCAATTGATTGAAATAATTTACTTAACGTGTACTGAACATGGAGAGAAAGGTTTCGGTTCAACTGGAATTTAATAATATACATATTTTGTTAAATTTAAATTGTGTAATATATGGATAATTTAGATGTTAAATAAAATTTTTTGCTTTGAAAAAATGAATTTATTTGATTTAACATAAAAACATCCTAAAAAATGGTTAGTTTATTGTCCCAGTGAATCGGGAAAATCGTATTTTGTTCATAGACTAATTTTAAACACAAAAGAATTGTTTGACATAATAATTTATTCTTCGGGACAAGGATTTCCTTTTTTGATACGATCAATAAAGTAACGATTTTTAAATGTGAAACATTATCAGAAGAATATATCGAATTACAAAACAATAAGAAAAATAATCTGATTATTATAAATGACAATATGAATAACGCTTCAAAGGATTTAATAATAAGTGACCTATTTACTAAAAGGTCTCATCATAAAAATATAATTGTTATATTTTTGGTTCAAAATCTTTTTACAAAAAACAAATACATAAGAGATAATTCATTAAGTTGCAATTATATTGTGCTCTTAAAAAATCCAAGAGATATTTATCAATTAAAGTTATCTTATCAGATAGAAAAAGAAAAAGGAAATTTTATTATAGCAGCATATATAAACGCGACGACTAAACCATATAGTTATTTGTTAATCGATTTAGTCAAAACAACACATGAATATTTAAAATTTAGAGCAAATTTTTTAGTCGACGAATTTCCAAAAATAGTTTATATAAGAAATAATAAACTTGATATATAATATCAAAATGAACTGAAACAATTAAGTCAACTAAAGTCGTCTAAATTAAGAAAAACTTATTAAAGAAAGAAAATAATTGTGTGATTAAAGCAATAGCTGAGTTATCATTAAATTATTTAAAAAGTAATATTCTATTATCTTCGTGAAATTAAATGAAACTTAAAAAATATAAAAATCTTTTAAGAAATATAGCAAATAAAAAGATTTTGTGACCGATGTTTACACACTGAGCATACAATTAAGTGAATGAATGAATCAATCAATGAATGATTTATCTGAAAGCCAAAATTTTATTGTTTAAAAACGAAAGCGTGTTTTGCGTACAAAATTGATAACGCAAGTATGTTATGTAAAAACAAAAATTTGAGAGAGAAAAGGAGTTTGAAACTGCCCTTATTTAGGGACTCAAAAAATGGTAATGTGTCGAGTGACACAATAGGGGTGACCTCTAGGGAACAATGCCCCGGCCTAGATCTCCATCACCATTGTTAAACAACCAGGTGCGGGCTTTCGGTATGCCGGTGGCAGTCGTTGATGCAGCAGATGATGTTGCTGTCGCTGTTCCAGTTGTCTGTGACGTTCCATTTCCATTCGGCGCTGCTCGCGACGTCGATGCTTTTCTTCGCATTGCTGTTGACGTCGCTGGCTTCGAATCCCTTACTGGATTTCGAAGTTTTGGCGATGCCAATCTTCATTGGTTCTTTCGCATTCGGCATATTCAATCAGCTCACAAAGCGTTGGTGCTCATCTTCTTTAGCCATTGGAGATGTGTTGCTTGTTGTATGACTGATTGAGAGTGAAATAAAATGAAGGGCGTTTTGTTGTTTTTGCAAGCCTTTAATGATCAAACACTGCTGTTGTCGAGCGGATGCTTGTTTGTGTCGTCAAATGAATAGTGCGTGAGTCAAAGTGGGTTTTCGAAAATGAGTCCGACAAGTGAGTAATGAGTGAGTCATAATGAACCCATGTCAGATTTGGATGCGTCGTGATTGCGTGCAATGACTTTTGTGTCATTTCTGACTCATTGAACGAATTATTTTCAATTGAATCAACCCTCGCATGATTTTCAATGTTATCAAAGAAAGTTTATTTCTGGTTCTGGAAGCTATTTATATTCAATTATTTTCGATTCTATGTGGTAACACACACTGATTCAAAAGTAAATAAAATCATATAATTTTCATATAATAATCATATAATAAATTATCGATTTCTAATTAAAATCCAGATAGTAATCAATCTGTGATTAAAATTTTAAAATCTAATGTTTGTTTATTTCATAAAGAAATCAATTGTAATGCAATCACTATCACTATGGAAATAAATGCATTGAGTGTTGAGTGAGTAAAAGTATAGTTCAAATAAAATTAGTCGTATTTCGAGATATTTATAAAGATATCGAATCAAACAGAATTGTAATATATTTTGGCATATATTCAATAAATTTTTCTTTAAATTAAAATAATCAATCTATTATTCTGAATAAATACGATTGAAATGAATGGAATGATAGAGAATAGCAATTTCTATAAACGTCATCACGACTTAGTAATCGATTCATTTGGCAGTCATTTGTATTTAATTGGTTTGTCTCTATTTCCGTATGGAAATAAAAAGCGAAGCAAGTTATTCAATCCATCACTTATACTCGCAATCTTAATCATTGTATGGCTTAAACATTTCAGTTTGCTATTCATTAGCGCTGAAAACACACGTATTTGTATTGCGTTCTGCGATTGGTTGTATTACTTTAATATTAGATCACATTTTAATTTTTTGATATTAGTGATTTTTTCATTTTCAATTTCTGCACAACTTCTGAATATCTGGTATTATAAACACGGAATTCAACCGACATTTTTAAAAACAATGGAAACTATTGCCGGAAATATTGATATCAAATATGATACGATTAATAATCGAAATGATACGCAACCGATCATCAATAGCGCTATGAAATTAATTATGTTCTATGAGATTGTTTTGAAATATGCGTTTCCGTTCTGCGGAATGTTAATAATGACACTGCTTTTAGCAATAAAATTGGGTTTTGAGCAATTTATTCTGTTTGTCATTCCGTGGTTTATCTTCAGTCTGTTCGCAGTGTTTCATTGCGCGAATATCGTGTGCTACACTATAATTTACTTGTATCTGATGTGCCGGTATTTGAGGCTATTAACTCGTAAAATCTCAAACTATATTAAATTAATCACAGAACAGAATATTATTCCAGTCCGTAAAATCAATCACTTATTACGTTCGATATATTTAGATATCGATGATTACAATAAAAATTATTGGTCACAGATTTTATTCTTATTGTACGCTCTCTCAGTCACAGTGGAAGCGGTTTTGGTTTATATGGTACTCTTCATGAAAACGGATGTTATGCTAAAAATACTTTTAGCATTCATTGTTATAATACTCACAATTGTGGTTCTTGTGTTGGCTAATGCATTGTCATCGCTATGTTTCGAGACTAGTAAATGGTATAAACTATTGATTAAATTATCAAATAAACTGATGATGCGATCGAATCACACGAATAACTATAGTATTCACAAGTTAGTAACAATCAGCCAACAATTAAAGGTAAAGAATATCTAATATTTTATTAAACTTACAATAAACCATTGCATATAAATAGTGTCCACGGTTTACTGTTTAAACAAATTAAACCAAATAAAACACAACAAATTTAAATTTTATCAGATTTCGTTTAATGAATAAAACGAAATTAAAACAAACAATAAGCGTATTTTTTGTTTGAAATCAAGTGATAATTTGAGTTTTAAAAGTAAATTTTGAAAAATGAGTTTATTTTTGCCAAAAATATTCAAAAAACATATTTTGATTGTTTTAATGAAAGAATGATGCACACTGTAATCCAAAATTTTGATAAATCTATGTTCTGAAAAAGCCGGACACTTAAAAAATGTATTATTTTTGATCAGTTTATGTTTAAACACTTAAAACTAGGTTTTAAAAAATTTTATTGACCAAATAACACGATATTCGTCTTAAAAATTGTTTATCGAAATAAAACACAACAAATTTTGAAAATTAATAAAACCAGTAAACCGTGGTATCTGCATATAAAATCGATGTTAATTTAAAGCTCATCTGAAGTTCGATCTTAGTTCCTGCGCAGAATTTAGTTTTAGAAACAATTGAGCTCAGCTCAGCTCAACTCAACTCAACTATTCTCACAGTATTGAGATGAATGTTCAAATAGTTTTATATAAATTTAATTTATAATCGGAGAACAATTCACTTTGCAATAGTGTGTGTACAGTACAACCACTAGCATGTATCAAATGCTACTTTTTTGAGTCTCGATTTATTATTATTAAACATGTTTTTTATTTTTTATTTGTATACAAAAAAT
>JAQIVF010002073.1:0-11914 GCA_034698365.1 Steganacarus magnus | reverse complement strand
ATTAATTATTAAAATATGTTAAGAAATGTATTTCAAATTCACTTTATTAATTTTAAATGCAAACAAAAAGTATATCATTATAGATGAAGTGATTAAATTGTTAGGTCACGAATCTCTTCCACGTGCCAATACGGTACGTTTGTAGTGATTGACGCGATACTCGAACTTGACTGATGTTTCGCCAATCTATTGTGATTATCACTCTTTTACGTGTTGTTTGTAATGTGTGACAAACTGATTAGGCATCTATGTTTAAATTGTCATCATTCAAAGAGACCAATCTTTTGATAATATTCGCATTCAAGTGACAGACGTATTTGATTGAAAAGTTTATGGACATACGGACTAAACTTTCAAATTGTTAATATTTTCAGGCCAGAGACCATTTACTATTATTTGTCTCGAATTATGAATTTAATACAGTTTTTGGTTAATATTACAAAAATCCTATCTCTGATTTTTAGTATTCAATTATTTTCTAGATATATAAAATTATTTTAAGTAAATTTCAATTAAATTACATTAATTAATTTAGTAAAAAATTTTCTCTTTCTTAGTAAAATATACTATAATTTTATTTATCATTGATATTAACTAAACAAAATTATTTTTTAATAATTTTTATTCTTTTACTTTAATATGATTTTTGAGTGAAATATTTACTTTTCGAAATTAAAGCTAATTAATGCCATATAAGACGGTTTTAATAATTGGTACATTATTATAGTAGCATAGATTTAATGTCGTGTAACACGTGTTACGTGATTTAAATCGTTATTAATTAATGCGCATAGAAATAGACTCGTAAGTGTTGTGAAAAGGAATACAACTTTTGACGTTATTAATGTAAACTTAATTAATATAATGATAAGATTAAATTAAGTGTGTTTTTGTGTTAAAATGTAATAAATTATAACATAACTTTTCAAATGTAAAACAATATGCGTATTTTAAGAAATTATTATTTTTTAATTATTTTCAATTAAATTTAGTTGTAATTAAGGTTTATTATGTTTTTGTATTTCGTATGCTAAAAATCAGTAGAACATAATTATTGTGCCAAAAACTTTTATCAAACAATATATATCTTGTACTTAAAGCGTGTAGAATTCTAAACATATGTGTAATATAAATGTTGCGATATATATAACTCATTATCAAACTATCACTCAAACACAGTGTCACACATTATCTTATTGTGCTAAATAGAGGTAATAATGTTAACAAATAGCAATTTAACTTAACATTCTTTAACAGAAGAAGTTAATGAAGATAAGATAAAGAGTGTTGTTTTGTAATAGTTTTTAATAGATCTTCAAAATAATTAGATTTTCAGACAAAATGTCTTTTATTAATAAATTGAGTATTTATAGTGAATTTGATGAACAATTTGTTAATAGTATTAAATTATTTTATTTAACTGAATTTGATTTAATATTTGTAACATTAAATGAATCAGTATTTTATTACAATAGACGTTATAAACGATTAAAGATATTTGAATCAATTTGTGAAAATCATGTGATTATTAAATTTGATTGCTATAATAGATATTATTCTCCTCACTAAATGGCTCTTACACACACTGGGTATGTCTATAGTTGGGGTAATAATAGTTCGGGACAATTGGGAAATGGATCGACAATCAATTGTTAAGAACCAAAATTAGTTGATAGTTTGTGTGATTAGTTTGTGATCGATATTTGCTGTGGTCAATGCTTTTCGCTAGTATTAACGAGTAATGGCTATGAGTGTTATTTAAAAATACTTTTGAATAGTGCTTAAAATATTTAGGGTCAGAACACTCATCGTTTTTGAATTGTAATTTTTTGAAAATATAAAAAATTAGGATAATCCACTAAAAAGAGGACATTACCAAAATCTTTGCAAAAATCGGATTTATCGGACTAAAAAAGTACATTATTTTAAAGTCCATCATTTCATATTAAGAACATATACCGAAGTTTCCGCTTAATTACTGTATTCAGCGCTTATTTAGCGCTATTTTGATTAAGAATATATGCTCTATACATAATTTTTTTTGATTTATTTGAAAAGACTCATTTTATTTGATAAAATAATATTTAAACTCAAATATCAAACATATAATGCCGCTAACAATTTCCTACTAAAGAGAAATCATTTCGCCTTAAAAACATCCTTTAAATTCGAAGTCTGTTAAAAACCAGGTTTTGTTAATTTTTACTAAACGCCTTACACATTAATCAATATCTACTATTTGATCGCAGAACGAGTTATCATTTTCATTCTTTTTATCTTTAATTGTGTGTGGAGTCAACTCCCGCTTTCGAAAAGCTGTTAATTGAACTCTTATTTTTCGAAAAGATGTCTGCATTTTAATTACATTTTGATTCTTATTGCGATTATTGATTACTTGAAATGCTTCAGTGTTCAACGATTTCCTCTATAATACAATGATCGATCGCTTTCATAGTAACTGATGTTGGAAACGCATCACTTGTTTCAAGCATTTTTTTATTCATTTTACAGCAATCCTTATGCATATTATGCTCGCATTTATTAAAATTAGTAATTTCTTCAATTTTCATCTCCGCAGACAATTTCGGAATTTCAATTGATATTTGATTTTGATTTTTCTGTTGATTATTGATTAACTGAAATGCTTTTTTAATTGATTTAAACAATAATATCAATAGAAATTCAATCAAATATCTGAATGACAATCCAAACCATGTGCCAGCGATTCCGCCAAAATTACACAGAAAATCGATAACAGAAATCTTAACATTTTCTGTATTTGTAATAACATACGATAATTGCGGAATTATATTCACTGTTAAATAATCGGTTTTTCCATTTGGTTTTGAAATAAGTTTTGCTTCAAAGTTGACAGTATAACAAAACGGATGATAACAGTACTGCAAGCATAAAACAGTAATCTTTTCCGACTCCGTATGGTTTAGTCGAGTGTTATGGCAAAACTTATACTGTTTGTGTCGCATATAATTCAAATGTATTGATTGTTTGGGATGAAAAGGAATACAACCGTAAAGAGTTTGCAAATACCGCAGACGACAATACTCTCTGCATGAATACGAGGTTTGAAGTGTAAATGCTTTGTTGTTATCACCAGTTATTATTTCATTGCATTTATGCGCCGAATTTATAGCATTGATATTTGTCATTACATTCGCGGAATAATAAATATTAGCGTCGTTTAAAATTTCAAAATATTTAAATTTTTCGGTGTCTGTGATTAAAACTCTTAAATGATTTTTGTAAACAATACCAGCAGTGAAATATTTCCGATTCAGCTTAAACTCAATTTGTTTAAAATTTTTCTCGATTTTTTCTTTATTCGCGCCAAACATCAGTGGTTTATGTTTAATATTAAAATCACTGTAGAAATATGACTGATGAACACCAAAATGAATGAAACTTCGCTCCATTTTTAATTTAAGTTGATATATGTTTGTGCAATCATATGATCTGTTGTTTGTTGTCTCAATAGTACACGACTCGATAATTGAAGTGAAGTTTGAGTATAATTCAATAAACGATTCGTAATCATAATCTATTAATACGTCCAGAAAATAGTAATGAATTCTTTTCATAGAAATGTTTGAATTTGGATATAAATGCGATAAATAGTTGTAATTCAATTTCACGGGTTTAATCCAGAACTCAATCGGTGGTAAAAGATTTTTGCGAACAAAAGAAGTGCGAGTAATAGTGTTTGAATAAATAAACTCGTCTATTAACTGATAGATTTGCGCAAACATTGCAATACTTATGAGAAATATTAAACCATTTCTTGCCTTTCCATCCAATGTTAACCTTCTAATCATTAGTCTGTTTTGAATTGTTATAATACTTTCTATCAAATATATGCACAACTTATAGCAATCGATTCCAAACCACATTCCAAACACACCACCGATTAGACACAAATAATCGATTGCATCCAATTTAGGAAAGTGTGTGTAATATTTATCCAAAGATATTGTTTGTGAGAAATAAAAATAAGAATACACTGTATGCTCCTTATAGTTGGCCCCAATTTCTGTGATTAAATAATCAGTTGTACAACTTTTTTGTGTTATTCTATAAAATCCATTATTATTGTAGCGATAGTGTCCAACAAATTGTTTTGTGATATTGTCTACAATTAAATATCTTTTATGAAATTTCTCACCATTAATGCAATTTGTTTGATATGGATATTCGAGAAGTGTTTCCCTTATGATGTGAAACCAAACAATCAAACAACTATTTACAGTTATCTGAAATCTATTGTTGTTATTGAATTGATGCGGTGATGTATTGCTCGGGTGTATTATCACCGATAAATTAAGACCGATAGGCTTTATTCCAATTAAATAATTATGTCCTTTTGGTTGATTAGTGGTATTCTCTAAGAATAATTCACTGAAATGTGTCAAACAATACGGAGAGAATTGTGTGCGAGTTATGTATGTGCGCATTGCGTGTAACTTATCGATATCTCCCAAAGATATATCGCTTGCAGGTTTAAAAATGTGAATTTTATTCAATTGATTTAATGTTTGATCAATTGTTTCATTAATGCGTTTGTATTTCATTAATTTATTTAAATCGCGTTTACTTTCAACGCATAAACTGATAGAAGGAATCGATCGCTTCACTCGTTTGCCAGTTGTTATCTGTATGTGAGTGCAGTGCTATACTGTGTGTACTCTATTGTGAATAACACCATCTGATAGACTGCGATCAATAAACACACCATCTTTACTATTTGTCTTAATTTTAACTTCATTTATAGATTTTCAACTATATTTTGTATGATCTAAAATAAGATGAATTAAATTAATTAAATATATATAAAGTTTTTTGGTTATAGACTAAATATATATTTATTCGTGCGACTTTTACACAAACTCTATTACATTCAGTATTTATTGTAAAATGAAAAACACAGATACGTATACATATATTTTTCAACTAGTTTTTTCATTGCTTATGAAATATATTATTATAATACACCAGTATTTTTAATGAATATGCTTTTATTTATTATGTTCGTCTAAAATAGTTTTCGTCTCACTTATAGTGAATCAAATCGATACTATATTCAAAGGAAATTAAATTATTTAATAGTATTTTTAATATTTTTAATATTCTTTTAAATTTAATTATCTATCTCTACTCTATTAATACATGTTAAGGGGTAAGTATTGATATTTAAAATGTGACCAAAAGCAATAGCTTGAGGTATACATTAAGCGGAAATGTTTAATCTCTCGGTATCGTAATCTTTAATAACTAGTTTTTGTTTGGGTGAGTTAAAAGTGGTAAAACCTCCCATATAAAACCGTGGTTAAAAAATAGTATATATGAGTGTTTTTATTCGGAAAATCACTAATATATAGTTAATGTAAATTAATTGTTATTTTATAACACATTTCTAAAAAATTATTCTTCTCTTTTAAAATATATTTTAAACTTATATTTAATAGTGATTTTATGTATATAACATAGTTTTAACGAAAAAACAATGCAAAAATTAATATTTTAAACACAAAAAGTGGAATATTTTATTTAATATTTTAAAAAGCAAATCTTTTTTAATATTTATTTATATAAATATTTTACTCTAAACTTTTCCAAAAAGAATTTTACAATAATTATTTAAACCTCAATAATTTTATTAAATAGATAGTAATTTAACTGGTTATCTATAATTGCTATCAAAATAAAATGGTCTAAAAGCAAATCGGATTTATTACATAAAATTTAGCGGTCATTGTCTCTGTTGAAAAAAACATAATTTTCATAATTTTGTGAATTAAAAAAATTTTATAATTAATATAATTCCATTAATTCCAATAAACCTTTTTTTAGGTAAATGTTTCTGTAACTGTCATGACAAGGCCTAAACTCGTTGGTGGTTATACTTGAGCTAAAATTGATTTCAATTTACTGAACTGAATGATTGCTAAAGTTTGCATCATTAGTTTGAAGAATTGTTGCAATGGTGTCTAGAGAATTCTCGATCCCAATTCTGTTGTGATGAACGTGCGCTACTGTTTTGATCAATGGTTTACATCTCTTCACAGATGATATTTTGATAATTTCATTTAATAGTTCTTCATTAACATTAATGTCCATTTCTTTAATTACATCACATTGTTCAACAATATCTAGTTTATAAAGCTTTTTATCTCTGTAATCCACTTGAAAATTTGCAGCAAACCTCTGTGATAATTCATTAGATCTTTGTTTACTGATTGAACGAACTACTATTTTAAATGCATTATAGATTGAAAGTGTAAAAAATTCAATCAATGAGTTAAATGATAAACCAAACCATAAACAAGTGATTCCACCAATTTTGCATAGAAATTCGAGAAAAGAAGTTTTCACAGTTTCGGTATTTGTGATAACGTATGACGATTCGGGAATTATTTTAAAGGAGATTTGTTCACTTTTTTGATACGATTTTGAAATCATCTTCGCTTCTAATTTATTGCTTAAACATAGCGGTGAACGACACAAATTTCTGCAAAAATTACTCATTCTTTGAAACCTAGTGTTAATTAATTTAATTTTACAATATGTATAGTTTTTATGCGAAATAAAATCTAAATGAATCCACTGATTGTTGTAAAGTGGAATACAACCGTAAATATTATACAAGTATTTGTTTGCACATTTCATAAAACATAAATAAACAGTTTTATACGTAAATTCATAATTGTTTTCGTTTAACATTATTTCATTGCAATTGTTTTCCGCATTAAATGTGTTTATCTTTTTTATTACTTGTGATGAATAAAAAATATTATTATCACTATTTAAACGAATGTCAAATGATTTATATTGATGTGTACTTAGAATGTGTAGCCAGAAAGTATCAGCCAATGTTTTATTAATAAGTTTAGAGTTCAATCTAAATTTAATTTGTTTGATAACATTCGTAAAATCTCCGTAAATATTTCTAGTCAATGATATATTTAGAAATGTTTTTCTATAATTGCTATAAAAGTATGATAGTATAAAGTGGACGGTGTGGCCAGAAATTATGGGCTCATAAATATGGGTGCAATCGTAGACCGTTTGATCTGAAGTATGAAAAGCACACGACTCGATAATAGATGTAATGTTACCGTATATTTGAGATAATGAGTCGTATCCATAATCCGCCAATACATCCAATATATGGTTTTGTAGTTTGCTTTTGTTTACCACATCAGAAATGCTTAAATTTGGATATAAACTGGAATAATAACTCGCATTGAATTTTATTGGAACAAAATCAAACCAAATCGCTGGCGCAATATTTGTTTGCGCAAAAGAAGTGCGAGTTATTGTGTTTGAATTCAAATATTCTATAATTAACTGATATTTTTGCGCAAACATCACTAGTGATAAAACTATTATAATTAATCATCGGATGCATTTATTTATTCTGTTTATGAACTTAAATTCATTTCTCTTTAGTATAGTTATAATTTTTAACAAAACTTCCACCGAATATATGCATAACGCGTAACAATGTATTCCAAACCACATTCCAAACACACCACTGATTTGACACAAATAAGTTATTGTATCAATTTTAGGAAAATGAGTATAAAAAATGTCTGAAGCTTTTAATTTGTTAAAATATATTTGATTAATTCCTGGGTTGAATTCAGTATACGCTTTATATGTCACTATATAATCAGCGCTACACTTCTCTTTAATACAATTCGTTTCGTACGGATATTTGAGCAGTCTTTCTCTGATTATATGGTAAAACACAATTTCTGTCAAATTTGCTTCTAAAACATATCTGTTATTGTGATTATAATAATTTGGCAAAGTTTTACTAGAATGTAATATAACCGAAAATTTTATGTTACGAACGACAGAAACCAGTACCTCATTGACGTGAATTTCTTTTGTTTGATTTAATTTATTTGTTAAATTTGTTTCACTGTAATATATTGAACAAAATGGAGAAAATTGAGTAACAGTATAGATAAGAGGCATATTTTGCAATTTATAAGTGTCATTGAAATAAATGTTATTGGTATAAATGTTCACCGATTTAAATAAATACTCATATAGTGTTTGGTTAATACCTTTCTCTTTATTTAATTTAATTAATTCTCGTTTATTGAGCACACATACACTAACTGAGGGAAACGAACTTCTATAGTCCACATCAGTTGTTATTTGTACCACAGTTTTATACTGCGTGTAAAACAGTGTAAATAATAGCATCTGATAGATAGCGATCAATAAACAGATTAGCTTTACTATATTTCTTACTTCTATTCGCTTAAACAAATCCATAATTTTGTGTATGATATTCGTAGATTTATTTGAATTTTCAATACTCTTTATTATTGAGTTAATCAATCAATTAAACAATTACCAAATATATAAGTGATTATACGATCAAAATAGAATTGTTATACAATTGGAACTCGTTTGCCAAAAATCAGATTAGTTAGTTAAACAGTTAGTTAATGCCATAATAGTTTAGTTCATTTAATAATAATTTACTATAAAAACAATCATCTAATATTAGTGTAGTATTAGACTTATTTAATGTTCGTTTTTTTAGTGAGTTAATCATTCAACTAAACAATATGACCAATATTTAAGTGACACTACGCTCAAACGAGCATTGTTTTACAAATAGAACTGTTGGCACAAATCTGTGGTAACTAAACAATTAGTTGATATTAATTTACTATAATAGTAATTATGTTTATTTCGGTATTTGCTGTAAGCGATGACTTTCATAATTGTCAAAATATTTATATAAAAAGTTACACTTTAACGAACACTTTATGAAAGAGAATCGGTTTTTTAGTAGCAAATACTATGTCGATGTTATTTAATTGAAATCGACTAATATATAGAATTGATTGTTTAAAAAGTCTTCCCATTTAGTTTTTCAGACAGATTCACAAAAAAAAATTTTATTTATCAAATTGTTTTATAATAGTAACGAGAAATAGTCACTTGAAATTATTACACATTTTTATGAATAATATAGTGATAAATCTATTATTGTGTAATAATTAAAATTTAATTAAAATTTTAACCTCTATTACCACTAAACATTTATCTGCAAAAAATCAATAACTCAACTTTAAAACTAATATTAAAAGCGAGACAACAGTTTATGCAGTAAAATAGCTTTTAGAGACATCACGAATGAATTCTGTCAGTAAATGTAAAAAACAAGTGCGCATATAAAATTGTAGATTAATGTAAATTAATTTTCTGTCAGTGTTACGCCATTGTCAAACATTTATGTAAATTTAGTTAAAAAAACAATATGTTATTTTAATATTTACTAAAAAAATTCAGAATTATTGATTTATTATTAGTATTTTTCTCAAATATTTTTGACTCAAAATTTTGAAACCTAAAATTAATCACATCTTTTCAGAAAATCAAACAATTGTTCAACAAATTCGAGACTTATTGGTTCCTTCAGATCAATTCGATGCTTTTTTTTGACTGTTTGCGTGATTGTAAACATAAATCACACTTTGTTTTTGGTTTCAATCTTTTTCATATGATAACCGCAACGCATGTTTAAAATTTTTTGTTTCACTTGTTTCATTTTTTTGTCATTATAATATCTAAAACGTAATCATATATAATAATAAATTATTATAAATATATCTATAATAAAAATAAAAATAATAATAATAGAATTCAGAGATAAAACTAAGAATTTGATCGAAAAAAGAGACAGAAGGCCAAATTTAATTGTAATACTCTTCGAAAAATTCGATAAATTTGTGCGAAAATTACAATACTAAAGAGTAAAATGAAAAGGCGTTTACGTGTGTTTCCGTCCAATAATAATTGACGTAAGATTAGACGATTAATAATTATTAGAAAGTATTCCCACAGATCGTCCTCATCCATCAAAGCCTTTTTTCTCTTATTCTTCGCCATCGCTTACCGTCACCACAGCGGAAGCCAAGAAAAATAAAGGCAAGATGAAGCCTCCATCTCCTTTGCAAATATGCGCAAAGGAAGGTCTAAAAGAATGGCATTGGAAATCCGAATGCGCTAATAGTAAGAAGTCAAATATCAATACAATGCCTAACAATAAAAGCAATGCAAACGATTCAAGCTATTCAACCACTATAGCAGTAAAAAGGTCTTCCCGTACTTGCAAGCACTTGATTATAATTGTTAATATTTTTCACCGAAAAAACCAATATTTAATTATGTAACCAAAAAAAAGAAAAAATTAAATTTTACAGACCAAAATGTGAGAAAAATAAAAATTGTCTTTTAAATCCTACTAGTTTTTAAATAAATTCCTAATTTTGACGATTATAAAAAATTTTTGTTTAAATCTGTTGAGTTTTGAACTCATCAAAGATGCTATAAAATTTCAGAGATCAATATATCTCCCACTAATACTTTATTAGTCTTGAGAACTTAACCGAAAAGTTTAACCAAAATTTGACATTAATTTATATTAACAGACTTAAAACAGATTTAAAATTTACATTTTTCTTACCGAAATTTTCTAAAATTTATATTTTTAACTATTTTTCACACACCAAGTCATGATAAATGATGATTTATATGTTTATTTAAAATTCTAGTGCACAAAACGGTTATTATGTGCAAATATAGAGCTTTAGTTTATTTTTAAGCCGTATTTTATAAAACACAATTCAAACAAACGGTGTGTAAATGACAATATTTCATTGGAAGATTATTTTCAAAAATGAATTTAAAGTCGATAAACTAAGGGTTGAACCATTACCGCACGAGATATAAAATATTTAATTAATTTGTTGAGTAACGCTGTGTGCAGAAGTTACACACAGTTGGCACTAATTTTAATTAGAATTTTATTATGCGAAACAACAAACTGACTTTACTCGGTTCGAAACATTTTGACATAAAAAGTAGTCTGTTTTATTAAAATAAATCAATTATTTTGTATAAAACTAATTTTAACAAAAATCTCGAATAAATATTAAGTGTTTTTCAATGTTATTTCTAATGATTTGAGTCTAAAAATTGAATTCTTAAAAACTGAGTTAATAGCATATTCAATAAAATATATATGATCAATAAATGCTTTTATTAAAACACGAGAATACAATATCTTAATAACTATTTTAAATTTCTCCCGAAAGTACAATATATTTAAAATCTCTTGATTTGTGTTATTAAAGTTAGTTTTATCTGTCGCATCCATTCTGTCATAATTTAAAAGAATTATCACTAAAATATTTTTTCCAAACTTGAGACGCAATTGTCATCGCTATCTCCATCTCATCACTTCGTTTCGCACAATGGGTTCGGAACTGATTGATCACATTATAGAACTCTGATTTATAAGATTTATGTCCGTTATCCCAAAAGAGTATCTCTCGTTTTTTGCCAGTTTTTATTCCCAATCCATATTTGATTATTCGCTAATGATTTCATCATTAGTTTGAAGAGCAGATGCTTTGGTTTCTTGAGAAATCTCAATCCAGTTATCAAATATGTTGTGATGAATTTCCGCCACTGTTGTGACCAATGCTTTAAATTTCTTCACATTTGATACTTTGATAATTTAATTCAATAGATCTTCATTAACATTAATGTCCGTATCTTTGCTTACCTCTTGATTTGGTTCAACAATAAATAGTAAATCAAGACTTTTCTCTCTATAATCCACTTGAAAATTTGTAGCTAACGTTTCTTGTATTTCAATAGACTTTTGTTGCAATTTCTTTGCTCTCTGTTTATTGATTGAGTGAAACACTATTTTAATTGCATTCATAGCATTGCGGACGCGAATAGATTTTGTCTTTTTTCATTTTTTTTATTCAACTCAGACATAATATTTTGGCGACAGTTATAGTGAGATTGTTTTGAAAGCACTACATATTGATACAGCAATTAATGACTAATAAAACACTAT
>JAQIVF010002072.1:0-11915 GCA_034698365.1 Steganacarus magnus | reverse complement strand
ATATAATTACTTAATATTTTTTGATGCAATTTATTTTCTCACGCATTTATCGATAATTTAATGTTTGCTCATTTGTTTTTCGATAACATCGATGCGATCGCTAATCCACGGGTGTTTCGCTAACTGTTCGCTAGTGATTCTTTTTTTCACGTCAAACTCGAGTAACCTTTTCTGTATATCAATGTATTCCTCAAACAACATTTGCTGTTTATGATTCGATGTAACCCGAAATTTTATATTTTTCATTTCGTTAAGTCTAACAAAAACGTCTTTACTTTTATACAAATTGAATGGATAACGCTTATTAATCATACAGTACAGTATTACCCCTAACGCCCAAATATCTGCTATAAATGGATCGTAAGGAACACTCGAGTCCATAGAGCAGCGCACTATCTCTGGTGCCATATAAGCAGGTGTTCCCGTATAAGTTTGGCACAATACTATACCACCTTTTGATGGACGATGAGCAACCATACGCAGTCCGAAATCAGTGACCAATACATTGTGTGAATCGTCTATTAATATATTATTCATTTTAAGGTCTCTGTGAGCGATTCCATTGCGATGCATGTGACGAACCGCTGATACCATTTGGGCGAACATTCGCTGAAAAATGGGTTGCTGTAAAATTCGCGTGATTTTGGGATTACGTAAAACTTCAAATAAAGTGTTCTCCGCATAATCCGTTATTATGAAAACCGATAGGGTTTTTGGTCGTTTTATCATAAAATAGTCGTAAACTCGAACTATGTTTGGATGATTAGTCATCTGAATAATAAATAACTCGTTTTTAACCGCAAATTGCTCGTTGTCTGCCTTATCCTCTTCGAGTGTAATATCTATTCTTTCGATTATTTTTCGATCCGATTCTTTAGTCTTTACCGCTTTATATGCAACACCAGTCCCTCCTTTCGGGATCACTTCCACTATATTATATCCGCGTTCTTCGATTAACTTATTATCATTATCAACACTTTGTGACTCATAAATGGCTGTAATATTCTCTGTGGGTTTAGTAGAAGGACTCGACGGACTGATCCTATTTTCCGTCTCATAATATAGTTCTCTGAACCTCTTTCTCAATCTTTTCTTCTCTTCATCCTCTTTACTACGACAACAGCAACAAATATACTTCCGACAACTGCTCCAATGTGATCCCATTTCTTCATACAATTAGGTAGTGATTCTATCAAAAAATGTGAAACAATTTTTATTGAAAGCAAAAAATATTTTCAATTGAAAGTCCTAACAATAAAAATTTTATTTTAAATGTAAATCAAACCTTAACTCAATTATTAGATAATTTACTATTTTAATTGCAATTACACAAATTGTTGGGATAATTAAAAATTTTTTTAAAAATAAATCAAAATTTTGGTCACAACCAATTTAAAGGTTTGTTTAGAATTCTAAAAAATTCTCATTATGGTCATAGGAGAAATTAATAAATCATTAAATTAATGCTAAATTTAAATGTTTCTTAATTTTTTTACTGTATTTTATTTCGGTTTAAATCAATTTATTATTCATATAAAGTTTGCATATGATAACCAAATACAGTATACACTTGTATTTTTTAATGCAATTTATTTTCTCACGCATTTATCGATAATTTATTGTTTGCTCATTTGTTTTTCGATTGCATCGATGCGATCGCTAATCCACGGGTGTTTTGCTAACTGATCGCTAGTGATTCTTTGTTTCACGTCAAACTCAAGTAATCTTTTCTGTATATCAATGCATTCCTCGGACAAATTTTCCGGTGTATGCCTCGATTTAATCGGAAATTTCTTATGTTTCATTTCGTTAAGTCTACTGAAAACATCAAGATTTTTATAAATGAATGGATAAGTCCTATTAACCATACAGCACAGTATTACCCCTAACGCCCAAATATCTGCTATAAATGGATCGTAAGGAAAACTCGGGTCTTTACAGCAGCGCACTATCTCTGGTGCCATATAAGCAGGTGTTCCCGTATAAGATTGGCACAATACTATACCACCTTTTGAATGACGATAAGCAACCATACTCAGTCCAAAATCAGTGACCAATACATTAAGTGAATCGTCAATTAATATATTTCCCAATTTGATGTCTCTGTGAGCGATTCCTTTGCGATGCATGTGACGAACCGCTGATACCATTTGGGCGAACATTCGCTGAAAAATGGGTTCCTTTAAAGTTCGCAAAATGTTGGGATCACGTAAAACTACCGATAAAGTCTTACCCACATAATCCATTATTATGTAAACCGATAGGGTTTTTGGTCGTTTGATTATAAAATGGTCATAAACTCGAACTATGTTTGGATGTTTAGTCTTCTGAATAATAAATAACTCGTTTTTAACCGCTGATCGCTCTTTGCCTGCCGTTTTCTCTCCGAGTTGAATGTCTATTCTTTTGCATGCGATTATTTTTCCATTCGAAATATCTGCTGCCTTATATACAACACCAGACCCTCCTTTACCGATCTCTTCCAATATTTTATATCCGCGTTCTTCGATTAACTTATTATCATTTTCAACACTTTGTGACTCAAAAACAGATGTAATAGAATCTGTAGGCATATTAGAAGGACTCGACGGACCGATCTTTTTTTCCGGCTGATAATATAGTTCTGCGAACTGTTCTCTCAATCTTTCCTTCTCTTCATCCTCTTTATTACGACAACAGCAACAAATATACTTCCAGCAACTGTTCCAATATGATCCCATTTATTTTATGCAATTATGTAGTGATTCGATCAAATAAAAATGTGAAACAATTTTTATTGAACGCAAAATTTTTTTATTAATTAAAAGTCATAACAATAAAAATTTATTTTTTGTGTATATATCCAACTTTGCCTCAATTATTACATCATTTATACTATTTTAATCACAATAACATAAATCCGAATTCTAAGATAAATTACATTGTTGTTGGAATAATTAAAATTTTTAATTTTAGAAAAACTAAACGAAATTTTGGTCACAACCAATTTAAAGGTATGTTTAGAATTTTAAAAAATTCTTATTTTGGCCACAAATAAGAGCAAATTAATAAATCACAAAAATGTGTTCCATTGATTTTCAGAAATGGGACGAACAAGTAGATGACCCAAAAACCGATAAAAATAAATTATATAATGAGCTAAAAGCAGAAGAGATTAAGAATGAAAGTAACCACGAATTATTGTATCGTTTGGCCAAAGTTTCACTCTATTTGTCAAAACTTGACGAAATTGCTAACAGAAAAGACAAACAAAAACAGAGATCAATCGAAGCGTTAGGATATTCGGAAAAAGCGTGCACACTGTCTCCTGATAACGCCGAGTGTCACAAATGGTATTGCGCTTCACTCGGAGCTATGACTACAGTTGGTACCAGTAATAAGGAAAAAATCAAATACGGACATCTGTTTAAAGAGCACGCGGACATTGCGCTCAAATTACAACCGGACGACCCATTGATGGTATATATGTACGGCCGGTGGTGTTTCGAAGTGGCATCGCTTTCCTGGTTTGAAAAAAAGTTTGCCAAAGCTTTCTATGGCAGTGTACCCACAGCTCACTATATCGACGCATTCGAGGCATTTAAGAAAGCATCGCAGATAAGGGAAAAGTGGATCGAGTGTCATCTTTGGCTCGCGAAAACGTTACTGGCTATGAAACAGAAAAACGAGGCCAAAAAGTGTATGCAAACCGCTCTCGATATAACGCCTGACAATATATCCGAAGAAATGGCACTCAACGAGTTGAGGAGTTTAAATAATAAAGTAAAGTGATTTAAGTGGGAAAATGTCAACGAGTTTCAAATGTCAACAAATCTATAATACAGTTTATCAAAACTGAAAATTAGATTTTTTAAAACAAAACAAATCAAAAAAATTATCCTTAACTGTGATTTTTAAATAAAAAACTGACTTCTATATAAAAACATGTAGTTTTTTTAAAAAATTTTTAACATGAAAATATTTTGATGCCATTGTGTTCGTTTAATAGTATTTGAAACCAATTTAGTTTTAAAGTTACTTTATTAGTTTTAAATGTTTTATAATAGAAACCATTTTTATTCGATTGTGTAAGAATTTTTTTCAACAATTTTTACATTATTATTATTATTATTTTACTGTTGTATTCTTATGGAAATAGCATTTAATTCTATCAAATTTCCTCAAACCAAAGCGATAGTTGAGAAATTAAATCCTTATATGTCTTTCATTTGTTCGCGTTTCTTCTAAATTAAAAAAAAAAGAAAGAAAAAAAACAGCAATATTTCACTAACAATTAACAAATAGACTACTTTACTAAATGAATGTAAATTATTTTTAGTTTGTTTGTTTGCTTACGCCGTAAAAATTGAGTAGATTTCGTAATTCATTTGTTTTTAAATCTCTATAAAACCGCTTTCTCTCGTCAATTGGCGCAAACTGTGGGAGTATTTTCAGTGTTTTATTTCACTCTATACTTATTATGTGATTTAGAATTTTTTTCCTTTTTTTAGTCGCTTACTTTTTTTGATACACAATTCTGCAAAAAAAAAATAAAAGAAAATTTTTTTTTTACTTTGCAACAACACATGAGATAGTTTAAGCAATTTACTAGATTATTCTTACCCTTGGATCCACCTTTTAGTTGTTCGGTTTTGAGAACAAAAGAGATTTAAATGAGTGAATCGTTTAAAAGAGTAACGATAGTACGAAATATTTTTACCTGACACATCTGCATTGCATTGAAACAAACCAAAAAAGTAAATTAAATAGAAGTATATAATTTAATAAATGATGAATTAGGTAATTGGTTAAAGCAAGGGTAAGTCTGTTTTTACATGCAGTGTACTGTAAATGCATACTAAAAATAATAAATAGTAAAAAATGTTTTAAGTAAAAAATTATTACGTAACGGATAAATTATTAACCCATTTTAATTGTTCTATTTTAAATTTGCATTCTTCTTTACGACAGTTATTTTTGAATTGACGAGCCCGTAAGTCACTCATTAAAACTCTATAATACCCTGTTTACCTATGCTTAAAATGGGTGGTGAGCTGATATGCTGCAGCAGTATAATAAGCACCTTAAAGATTAGGTTTTGATTTATTTCTACTTTTTAATATTTTTAAATTTTCTATTGTCTCGTTTAAGATAAAAACTCTTTTCTAAACCAATCCTTTATTTCCTTTATATATAATATTAAATTATATTTTTAATACATAAGTAAAATTAGTTACTTACCATCTATTATACAGCAAAGATTTTTCCGTCATTTGAGAAAAAAGTAATTTAATATTTACTAGGAAACACAGTACTTTGATTAATGTTCGTTACCTTTCTGCCCTGAAAATAGATTGAAATACAATTAATCTTTTATTTTTAATGATCTTTGAATGAACTTTGAAATAAAAATCGTTTTACAAAGCGAATCACGTCTTAAAAATTAAAGCCAATTAATTAACGGCATTTATACATACAGTTTACTATAAATTGATGTTAAAAGTTATAAATTTGTAATTCTTACCAAATTCTGTTGAAAAAATTAAAAAATCAAAATTAATTTTTCTCTAGATTTGTAAATATAAATGTTTAAGTGCAATATAAGTAGGGGTCACATGAAGTAAAAAAAAGGTTTTTTCACGCCAACATTCATAGACGAGTACAGTTGAGACATTAATTTTTGAGTTTTTTAAGACTTAAAAGACTTAATTTAAGGGTTATTGGAAAAGAGTTAAAAATCAGGACTTAACAGATTTAACTCAGATTTATAGTCAAAATCAAAATATTATTCAAAGGTATTATGTTGGTTAGATTTATATGCTGTTAGTTAGAGAACATTGTATACTTCATGTAATCCTTGCAATAAATTCAAATTTTCACACGCGTTACTCACTCCTCTTTTGATAGCGTTTGTTACAAATGAATTAATCGCGTTGTCTCTATCGTAATCGCCATTATATTTTAAAATATCTAATATTTGGTCAGCGGGTAACTCTAGAAATGTATAAAAAAATTTTATTCTCATTTTAATAATTATTTCTTTTAAAGATAATTACGCCATATATTAAATTTAGATAAATATTGTCTTATTGAACATTTCATTGAACCGATTTTAATGTCAAGCTATTTCGAAAAACTTTAGAATAAAAATAAAAACTTCAAGTCAATGTTTACCCAATTTATAATTTTCGACTGAATTTTTTGTATTGTAATGGAATTTTATCTTTTTTTATACAGTCAGAAGGCGGCAATTAGAAAATAGTTTAATAAGCCGGTATAGACTTTAAAAAAGAAGAAAAAAACTCAATATCCGGGTTTTGATCGAAACACTTCCCACGACTTTTCTTTGTTGAAACTAGTCATTCGCTTTTATTATCGTTTGCTAATGCAATGTTATAATAGTTAAGTAGTTAAGGTCTGTATTTAATTATTAAAATTCAATATATAAAAGTAAAGCAAAATCGGTTTTTTACACGCGTTAAAAGTGATAAATAATTCTAATCGAATGCTAATGTCAGTTACGAATAAAAAAAATTGCGAATTTAGACGAATAATTTTTGAAAAACTTCGAGTAATAAATAATTGACTTACCGTTAGTGGCGGTCACATATTTAATTAGAAAAAGTGTAAAACTCACAACGGCTAACACCGAATAAAAGTTGTGGAGACAATGCATTTTAAAGTCCTTTTTTAGCAAACGGTTTTCAAACTTCAATAAAATATTTCTCCTCTTTTAACGAAAAGTTTTCCGCGTACGACTCTTTCCTGACTTTCTTCTTCACTATTATTAATAAAAAGTTTGCTCATTTGTTTCACTTATTAAATCAATAAGAACAGCACACCTATTTATAAGGGAAGAAAAACTTCTCTTTTTTTGGTCAACTTGTCTGTCTGTATCGATTTCAGTTTTTTGATTTTGATTGAAAAGACATCCTATTCCATTGGTTAGGAGAAAACTATACGCCGTTCACTGTACTGTTTAATTATATTTTCATTTTTTTTGTTTTATGAAATTTGATATATTTTAGATTTAGTTTATTAATTTCTAAAACTCTGATTTGCCTTTTATGACTAGACGTCCGAATTTCAACGAATAACTATTTTACATTTAATGTATTATATCTAATTTAGTGTATTTAATATTTAATTTTTGCTATTTAATGCCTGCTTTTAATATATTTTCGGTTACTCAAAAAAAAAAATTAATTCTGACTTTTATAAATTATTCTACGCATATACTAATTAAGTGAGCGAAACGGGCAATTTTTGCATAATTTTTTAACCCAAACAAACTTTGAAATCAGTTCTCTATTTAACCAGAATATGAATTGAAAATAAGATTCACTTTCTTGTTTCATCATATATTTTAATAGAATACCTACATATCTATAATCTCATTCCCAGAAACAAAGAGATATTAATACAATGCCAAACTGAATCAAATATCATTTATTATTATTTTTTATTTTGTCCACTAGAGTGAGATATTATTAATATTTTTATACTAAATATCACATTTCATTCGTTGATGCCTTTCTGATGCGTTTGAATGACAGAAATTAATTGAATTATGGCCAAAAGTATTCTTTCTACATTCAAAAACAGCCAATCCATTACACATTAATTTTATCGATTAAATATTTTTAAATTTTATAATACTGAACATTCTTGTAATGGTATTTTATGTAAAAACTTTCAGCAAAATACAGTACTGTGCATCAAAAATTGTATGACATTTTATTGTATTATTTTATATGAGTATTAAACTTGTTTCAATATATTGAAACTTTGTTAGGAAACGTATTTTTGATTAATTAATTATAGGTATCTACAGTATATAATAAATGATTATTGATATTAGTAAATAACACGACATTGTAATTTAAAAAATAAAAATTCAATTTCTATTTGATTATTATGAATTTACATAAAAATAAAAATATATTTACTTAATAGAATTAATGAGATCATTAAATATATTTACATAATTCAATTAATGAGATTAATGAACACTTTTTGCCACCGATTTTCAAATACTTTGTTAATTATGATAATTATGAGTTTTGATTAGCGCTGCGCTGAAGCGATACGCCGTCCCAAATGTCTATTGGTTGAAGAAACGCTGCTACCATTTCATTATTGGATCGCTTTCCAAACCTCATCGGTTGCCTGAAGCGGCATCTTCTGCAGAGTAAACTATTCTCCGGTCGGTGGCATAATATCAGACATCTGGGAGCGGCGTTTATTATGCTACTGGTCATTACGAGAAAGATAATAATGGCCATCAGGGAGAGTCTAGTGATGACCGCAATGTTCATATTTCGTAAAACTAAGGCAAAAAACCAGTAAAAATAAGATGCGTTTTTAAATACCAAATGAAAGTAATAGTCTCCTATGATTATGATGTCGATGTTGGATGAAATTTTGCGCCAAATGAGGTTAAAACAAAAGCTCGACAGCAATTAAATGGATATACAATAATAGTATTAAAAACATTTGTCTCTCTTTTCTCTCTCAATGATGATGCGAGGTATTGAATGCGTGCGCTTTTAATGAATGCTTTTTCTCATTTAGCTAATAGATTTACAGACATTTAGAGGGGTCTATGAATAATTTAACCTATTGTTTGGCATTTTCTTCTCTTAAATATTTACACTATGAATTTTCTAGCAATTTTTTCGTTGCAATACAACATTTTGCGTGTGTATGTGTAAGCTATATGACTGTGTGTGTGTGCGATGAACTTATGCAGAGAGTTATTTAAATAATAAACTCGTTGTTTTAAAAGTAGACTACATTCTTAGTCAAAACTATCAGTTTAAACATATATAAATGTTTTATGTATGATTTCGCTTTTTTTCGGCGACATTTGTGAATCATAGAAACTAAACCGAAATTTTACACAATAAAAGTTAAAGCAAAAGCAAAAACTGCGTTATAAGTTATAACATTAAATTGTATTATTATGAATACAGTGTGGGATATGTGAGCGCAAAATGTGTGCCGCATTTTCATAAATTTATGAATTATGATATTCCGACATAAAAGTTTTAGTTTTTATTTGTCGTGTTATAACAGTTTCCATTTATAATAATAATAATACCGTACATCAGAACATTTATTTGTGTACTGACAAGAAATAAATGAAAAATCGTTTTTTTCTAGGTTTTTGGTTGTTTTTATATGTATAAAAAATATTAAATTTAATAAAAAGCTGAACGCCTTGAACTTATAACCAAATAATTCTTAATAAATAATGGTTAGTAGGAAGGAGTAAATGAAAGGAAACAAAAACTAATAAAACTAAAGATGTCACACGTTTCGCTTTATGTTTTTTCTGTGATCAGTTTTGTCTGCAACTTAAAGAGTTAAGAGACGAAACTCAATAATTTTTTAATCTATTCCTTTCGAAGATTTCCTCAATTTTGTATTAATTACAAGAAATCTTAGAGCTATTTATTTTAGCTGTTAACCCTAGACATAAACAGAAATGTCCGTAATGTTATGCATACGAGTAAAACCGCAATTTAAATAAAGTTTGTTTTGGCATCATTTGTCACTAAATGGCAGCATTGTCTGTACATGTTTTCTCCATTTGAATAACACAACATTTCTTGGTAGACCTTTAAGACTTACGATTTACACCACACGAAAGATAATACAAGTTTCAACAAAAACAAAAAAAAAATGCTTGAAATAAAAATAAAAATACTGTTATCTGAAAAATATTTTGTGGAAACAAAATATTAAGTAAATTTGTTTAAATATTAAATGTTAACGCCAGCAATTCAGTTAATTTCAATCGAATTTCTATTCTCTCTCCCGGACCTCAGTCAGACGTATTCTTAATTTTTAGAAAAATAAAACCGCTCTCATCTTTAAATAAAACTAATAAAAGTGTGTGTAAACGACAAATCTAACATTTAGCGATAATTTATGCGCTATTATTGGTTTGTTCTTTTGTCATGAATGGTGTAAATATTTCCTTGAAGTTTTGTTTTTTTTTTCATAAATATCTAATAATCAGAAATGATTTTCACGTGTAATGCATAGAAATTTTTAAGCAATCCATTTAGAGTCTGGTCTCTTTAGTACAAACATAAGTAAAAGTTTTGTCATAATAAGCTTTCGATCCCACACACACAGACGCAAACACACACTTTGTTATTTATTTAATATAATTTTGATTTATATCAATGATGTTATAATGTATATTACTTTGAATTCATTTTTCTATCTTTAGATTTTCAGAATAATTCTCATTTGCTTCTTATGGATAATATTAAAAATTGATATAAGTATGGCTTTGAGAATCGTATTATCTATTGTTAGATAAATGTTGTAAAATTCTTTAGTTTATTTTTAGAAATCGTCAGAAATATTTTATTGAATTATGTTAAAGTTGAGTTATATTTAACAATTACATAATTATCTTTTGATCACAAAAGGAGAAAACAACTTGAAAAATCTCGACTTATACAGAACTACGCGATAAATTTTTCGCACATTTCTTTGCGAGATATCTTAATCGTATGCGAATGAATTCAATCTAACGATAATTTCTCAATAATTTTCTACTTTTTTGAAAATTAAATTATTATACCCTTAAAATATTTAGCTACAGTTTAGCAATATATAGTTGAAAATTAACTAATAATTTGCTTTTCTCTAATAAGATATATTAACTTAAAATCTTTAGATATATTCTTAATCGTGTGTTTTATGCAAAATCGTTAAATCAGTGCTATTATTACTATTACACACATTTTTACTCATTACGTAACAAACTCAGTATTGCAGTTCACTGCTGACACTGAGTGAATCGCACTGTTTTTGCGGCGTTGTTTTATTACATACTAATTGAGTTGCAACAAACAACGCCGCAACAAACAGCGCGATTCACTCAGTGTCAGCAGTGAACTGCAATATGGTTCGATTAATTCTCCCGATTTTCCAGAAATTAAGTGTGATTTTTAATTTCCAGAATTTTATCTGAAATAAGGGGTTGAAATGAGGTAAAACGTCCCGATTTTGAAGTTTTTCGTAAATAATTTGAGCAAACCATTAAATGTTTCTAAAAAAATTTACGTTTGTTAAATGATTTTTCAATAAAAAATTTCAATGATTTCTATAAAATTTGAATTAACAACGAAAGTTAAAACTTTGTCAAATAGATTACTAAAATGAAATATTAAAAATATTTTAAGCGAGAAATAAATACAAAAAATCTTTAATAAACTAAAAATATATGACAGTAGTGAATGCTACTGCGAACAGTAGCGCGTGATTACTAGAGACCTCAAAATTTTCGAATAAAAATCTCTGAATTTTGTTTGGAATTTGGCACAAAAAACCCTTAGATTTTGCACATATTTTGGAATTATTTTGCAACTATTTTGGACAATTAAAATCAATAAATTTTATTTTCGGTATATTTTACAATAAATTCATTTAATAAATTAGGGAGAACTTACAAAAAATAGCTTATTATAGTGAAATCAAAGAAATAAATTCATTATTGTTTTTTTTTATTTTGATTAAATTTTGTTGATTTTATAGGAATGAACTGTGATGTTATATTCTGAATACTGTCTACTATTTCAATGACTTCAAAATATATATATACAGAAATTCATAAAAATTATTCAAATTTTAACTAAAATTTTTACTTTTTTCAGCTTTTTTAATAAAAAAACCAGTTAAATCCTGAAATTTTTCAAATTTTGGCTCTATCTTGGGATTTTGGGAAATTAACCCTAAATTTTGCAAAATTTGGAAAATAAAAGTTAGTTAAGATTAATCCTTACTTCTTAATTCGTGCTCATATTTAACTCAGTGCTTAATATAAGCTCAAAATAAAAACTTGGATTTCCAAAATTTTGAGGTCTCTGGTGACCTTACAAAACGTTCAGGACGTTACAAAACACTAATAAAAC
>JAQIVF010002071.1:0-11923 GCA_034698365.1 Steganacarus magnus | reverse complement strand
GATTCTTATATCGAAGAAAGATTGAAACAAAAATGCATTGAAACAATGAAAATGTCAACAAATGTTAATAATGTTTAGACTTTCTATTCATTCGCTGTTCGAAATAATTTCAGTGAATTTGAATAGAATTTCTATGATTATATGTTAGATTATATGTCGGATGTTAGAACTGAAGTAAACATATGACGATTTAATTATCAAAAGTTTGTAACCTCTTCATTAATTAATGGCAAATTGAAAAAATTTATATCAACAAACAATTAAAATTTAATTATATTAACTTATTTCAAATTTTAATAATTAATAACTCTTGATATGATTAAAACTAATCAGTGAGACGAACGACACTTAATATCAAATATAAATTTTTATTAATATAATGATTATTATTTAATTAAATACTTATTCAAATTCAATGATTAATTTTTATTAAATCCATTACTGTATTTTAAATAGTTTTCATTTATGTTTTGATTTTGCATGAAATTTTCGGAATTTTTTGTTTAATAGTTTGATTTCTTTATCTAATAAATTATAATAAAAATAAATATTTCAAAATATTCATAAGATTAACTAAATATTATTTGAATTAACTAAATTTAGTTGAAGCATAGCTTTCGTAAGTTTGTTGACTAAAATAAACTGTAAAATAATCTGTGAATATTCTCATCGTAACACGTAATGCAATGATGTTATTGTTGATGTTTTTGTTATGCTTTTATGTGTACCGTAACACGTATTTACGTTTTTATAAATGTGATTTTGAAAATAATACTCTTAATATTTATTCATTTATTTTTTAATTATACATTAATTGCTGTTTTATATGCCATAAAAAAATGGATAGCGTTTATGATTGTGATATTATTAAACAATTGAGTGATGATTTTGTGCAACAAATTATTTGTGTTTTTATTGACAACGGAGGGAAAGCAGTATTTTGTGTCACTAATGATGATAACGTATATTCATATGGAGAAAATACTTATGGTTTTCATGGTTTGGGTCATAAAAATGCGATCGACAAACCAACAAAAATCGAAGAGTTGTGTCACAAACAGGTTATTACTATAGAAACTGGTGGTTATTCAATACTAGCGTTATGTAAAACTGGTCACATTTATTCGTGGGGTTATAATAGTAAAGGACAGATTGGTAATGGAACTAAAATGGACTGTTTTACACCAGTTATTATTAATAGTTTGATTGAGAGGTTTATAATAGATGTAAAATGTGGTGATAAACACTGTTTAGCGTTAACACTGAATGGACAGGTATTTGAATGGGGATGGAGTGTGAGTGGTGTGCACAACACAACACCCATTAAAGTGAGAAATGGTTTAGAGTTGGAAACGATTATTGCAGTATCTTGTGGTGATTATCATTCATTAGCGCTCACTGAGAATGGTGTTGTCTATAGTTGGGGCAAAAATGATTGTGGACAGTGTGGTACTGGAAGTTATGATAATCAAATCACACCAATCAAAGTTAATGCATTAAGTAATGTCAAAATAGTAAAGATCTCGTGCAGAAGAAAAAGTAATGTATTATTATCCGAAAATGGAGATATTTATGTTTTCGGACAAAAAGATTGTGACCAAAATAGTGATGTTGTAAGTAGTAATGAAGCGAATCCAATTAAATTAAGTGTTTTAACAAATTTTGTTGACATTGCTTCGCGTTCATATGATAACAATATCACGGTTTGTTTAGCGAGTGATAGCTATTGTTATTTTTGGGGTAAAGTTCGCGGCAAAGTTATCGATAAACCGCAGAAAACCCAATTCACTGATATCGATGAAGCGTTTGCAAATCTTACTGACTATTATTATAGAACTTATTATTTTAAGAAAAATTTTGAAAATTTGTCGACATATGAAAGATTTAAGCTATCATTTAATAAACAGGAGTTTAGTGATATTACATTCAAAGTCGATGGCAAATTCATTTATGTTCAAAAGCAATACCTGATGAGTGTTTGCAAACATTTCGATGCAATGTTTTCGGACAATGTTTGGCTCGAAAGTAATGCTAAAGTGATAGAAATAACACAATATTCATATTCAGTTTACTATTCATTTCTCAAATATCTTTACACCGATTCTGTTGATATTGAAAGCAAACATTTAATCGAATTATACTATTTGGCTGATTCTTATTTCGAACAAAATTTGAAACAAAAATGCATCGAAATGATGAAAAACACAACAAATATCAGTAATGTGTATCTCTATTATTCATTCGCTGTTCAAAATAATTTATTGCAATTAGAAAAATATTTGTTTGCTTACATGATACCAGTTATGTCAGATGTCATTAAAACTGAAGCATACATTCAATCCACTGACAGTAAAACTTATCAAAAATTTATTTCCAATGTTGTAAATAATGGTTATTTGTTGAAATAGTAAATGTCTAAATTGAGATATTGTTATATTCCTTAAAATACATTAATGTTTAATTAATAAAATCGTGTTCTTTAAAGCTAAAAATATTGAAGGACTCGTCGAAAAATTTAGGTCTTTATAAATTTAGTGATTGTCTGAAAACTCATCGGAATTTAACGGATATTTATTTATTTTAGTTTAGAGAAAATAGCACCTAAATATCAATTGATAGCATTATGCATTGAAATACTCAAAAATAGCAATTCATAATAACTACTAAAGCATTTTTCGTGATTTCAAACTCAAACCTTCAAATTTCATGCTTATAAACTATTAACTAAAAAAAACTAGCAAATGCTATCTTTTTGACACTTTGAATATTAATAGAGTAATCAGTAAATTTATTAATTTATCTATTATGAAAAATAAATTTATTTTAAAAGATTTACTTCCGAGATTCAAAAATAATACATATTATGTATTAATACACCAAATTCATCGAACATAAACCAAATGTTTATTAAATATTTTTAAAGATTTAATGTTAATACAAATACATATTAAATGATAAAAAATTAAAATGATTTGCATTTTGCTCATTTTAGTTCATTTATTCATTTTTAGTTGCTGTAAAAAACCTAGTGTATTAGAAAACAAGAATAGGATATTGAAACAGATGTTTGAATCACAGTATCACATCTCAATTAAATCTTTTTAATAATATGCATTTTGCATATCTTCGAGTACTGCATAACTGTGTAGTGATAGATATGTGTCTGAATAATAATAATTAGAGATGTGATATTTTGTTAAAACAAATTAGGATTTTTTGTTGTTATTTTGTCAGAACAAATCAATTATTTTGTTGAAACAAAAAATCGCATTTTCTTAAAACTATGGCATAAATTTTTGTGAAAATAACAAAAAAGGATATTGAGCGTAACATATATAAGATATATCAAAATTCAATTGTATGGAAAGCTTGTTTCTGAGTTTAAAAAAACAGTTTTTACGTCAATAATTTAAAAAAGTCAATAAAAGTTGGCTTAAAATTTTAGGAAATTGCAAAAATTTGTCGAATTTTTGTTCATTTTTTAGTTTAGTCTTTAATTTTGCCGGATTTTCCTTATTATTAAAAAATTTTGTTAATAAAATTCATTTCTTGAATATTTTGTTGCAAAAACTATTTTTTGCGAAATATTGTTGTTAAAAGAAGATTTTGGATTTAACAAAATATCACATCTCTAATAATAATCATAGGAATATAATAAGTAAGAAATGTGACCATATCTTCAACATTATTTCTGATGACCACACCAAATATGACCACATTTCTTCAACAAATTTACTGAAAGTTTCACCACTAACTGTAACATCTCTACTCGAAAGTAATGCTAAAGTGATAGAAATAACACAATATTCATATTCAGTTTACTATTCATTTCTCAAATATCTTTACACCGATTCTGTTGATATTGAAAGCAAACATTTAATTGAATTATATTATTTGGCTGATTCTTATATCGAACAAAATTTGAAACAAAAATGCATTGAAATGATGAAAATGTTAACAAATGTTAATAATGTTTGCACTTTCCATTCATTTGCTGTTCAAAATAATTTCGATGAATTGAAAAAGTATTTCTATGTTTATATATTAGCTTATATGTCGGATGTTAGAACTGAAGTATGCATTCACTAATATGATTAAAACTAATCAGTGAGACGAACGACACTTTAATATCAAATATAAATTTTATTAATATAATGATTATTATTTAATGAAATACTTATTCAAATTCAATGATTAATTTTTATTAAATCCATAATTGTATTTTAAATAGTTTTCATTTATGTTTTGACTTTGCATGAAATTTTCGGAATTTTTTGTTTAATAGTTTGATTTCTTTATCTAATGAATTATAATAAAAATAAATATTTCAAAATATCATAAGATTAACTAAATATTATTTGAATTAACTAAATTTAGTTGAAGCATAGATTTCGTAAGTTTGTTGACTAAAATAAACTGTAAAACAATCTGTGATTATTCTGATCATTACTCGTAATGAATGCAATGATGTTTTTTATGCAGTTTGTGTACCGTAACAGGTGTTTAGCGTTTTTATAGTAATGTAATTTTGTAAATAATACTATAATATTTATACATTTTTTAATCATACATTAAATGCTGTTTTATATGACATAACAAAATGGACAGTGTTTATGATTGCGATATTATTAAACAATTAAGTGATGATTTTGTGCATCAAATTAAGTGTGTTTTTATTGACAATGGAGGGAAAGCAGTATTTTGTGTCACTAATGATGATAACGTATATTCATATGGAGAAAATACTTATGGTTTTCTTGGTTTGGGTCATAAAAATGCAATCAATGAACCAACAAAAATCGAAGAGTTGTGTCACAAACAGGTTATTACTATAGAAACTGGTGGTTATTCAATGGTAGCGCTCACTAAAACTGGTCACATATATTCGTGGGGTTATAATTATTATGGACAGATTGGTAATGGAACTAATGATCATTGTTTCACACCGTATATTATTAGTAGTTTAATTGAGAGGTTTTTAATTGATGTAAAATGTGGTGATAATCATTGGTTAGCGTTAATAGCAAACGGAGAAGTATTTGAGTGGGGATGGAGTGTGAGTGGAGTGGACAACACCACACCCATTAAAGTTATTGGTTTAGAGTTACACACAATTACTGCAATAAGTTGTGGTGAATATCATTCATTAGCGCTCACTCATAATGGTGTTGTCTATAGTTGGGGTAAAAATGGTTGTGGACAATGTGGTACTGGATGTTATGATAATCAAATCACACCAATCAAAGTTAATGCATTAAGTAATGTTAAAATAGTAAAGATCTCGTGTCGACCAAACAGTAATGTTTTATTATCTGAAACTGGAGATATTTATGTTTTTGGACAAAAAGATTGCATACAAAATAGTGGTCAAAATAGTGAAGCGAATCCAATCAAGTTAAGTATTTCAACAAATTTTGTTGATATTGCTTCGCGTTCATATGATAACATTATTACGGTTTGTTTATCGAGTGATAGCTTTTGTTATTTTTGGGGTAAATATGATGGCGATATTATTGATAAACCGAAGAAAACACAATTCACTGATATCGATGAAGCGTTTGCGAATATTACTGACTATGGTTATAGAACTTATTATTTTAAGAAAAATTTTGAAAATTTGTCGACATATGAAAGATTCAAGTTATCATTTAATAAACAGGAGTTTAGTGATATTACATTCCAAGTCGATGGCAAATTCATTTATGTTCAAAAGCAATACCTGATGAGTGTTTGTAAACATTTCGATACAATGTTTTCGGACAATGTTTGGCTCGAAAGTAATGCTAAAGTGATAGAAATAACACAATATTCATATTCAGTTTACTATTCATTTCTCAAATATCTTTACACCGATTCTCTAAACATTCAATCCAAACATTTAATCGAATTATATTATTTGGTTGATTCTTATTTCGAAGAAAATTTAAAAAGAAAATGCATTGAAATGATGAAAAACACAACAAATATCAGTAACGTATATCTCTATTATTCATTCGCTGTTAAAATTAATTTATTGCAATTAGAAAAATATTTCTTTGATTTCATGAGACCAGTTATGTGCGATGTTATTAAAACTGAAGCATACCTTCAAACAAATGACAGTATAATTCATCAAAAATTTATTTCTACTGTCGTAAATAATGGCTATTTTTTAAAAGAGTAAACAAATTTCTAAATAGTGAAATTGCTATGTACTAAAATCACAAAATATTGTTTTCTGTTATCTCCAAATTTATTGAGATTTACTATCTTCGAGATTAGTTTGTTGTCTCATAATAAACTTTAATAAAATAAGTAAAATGTGAATTTTATGAATTCAATAACAATAAAAATCTATTATTTTTAGGAGAAATTTTATTTCGAAACTGACAGCTAATAAAATAATAATGATTTGATTTCAAGTTTGATTAACATATTTTGATTTAAATGATTTCGAAAGTTTATGCGTTAACATAAAATATCGCGCGAATAGCCTTTATTGTGTCAACTTATAAAAATATAATATTAATAATAACAAAAATGAAAAATTTGTGTGAAAAATTTGGTGAAAATAATTGAATAACATTTGTGTCAAACAAACAAACAGGGCATAAAAATAGCATAATACATATTTTGCCACTAATAGCGCAACCATTTTCATACCGCAACAAAACTCACATTTGCGGTATTTTTAAGGTCATCTACAAATTAAAATGATAAAACAGTAAGAATAAATTTATCTAAAGCAAAATAACCGAATTCGAACATTATTTTATCGAACCTAACATATTTCACAAATGAATCTTTATTTTTAAAACAAGCTTTTTTGGAGAATATTTGATCTAATCATTGATAACAAACTCAATTCGATTTGGTATCCAATAACTCCGAGTATAATTCAATTATTAGACAGAGATATTCTAGAAGTTTTGGACGCAAAACTATCGAAAATGCTTGGACTGTTTTCGGAAGACCACATTCTGTCGATAAAAAGTGCTGGCGATCGACCAGTGTTTGAATGTTTTCGCGGTTTCGAAATACCTGTTTGGATCGCGATATTTGTTTCGCTATCACTACAATGTCTTTTTACGTCATTGATTGAAAAAAAATTCGCAGAAAACTTCTGGCATTACATATCAGTTTTGTTGTCAAAATCAATTAACTTTGAGCGCTCAGTGCGAAACAATCGCAATCAAAAAATATTAATGATTACATGGATTATTAGCAGTGCAATACTTTCATCAGCGTTTACACAAGTTTTGCACATTTTTTATATATCCGATACCCGATTCAGTTATTGATTTGTGGCTCGATTTATATCGTAATAATTATGAATGTATAAAAATAGCGAAGATATGGCAGCGAATTTAATGGAAGAATTGTTAAAGTCATTACACTGAAAGATATGCATTATGCGAGTTATAATAGAAAGTTGGAGTCGAATTTTAACGATAAAAGAGTTTTTATGATACGAGAGTTCGAATTCAATAAAAGATATGAATGGATTGGTGGTAATGTTACTAAAGAAATGGTAGACAAATTTTGTGTCTAAATATGGCTATGGAAGTGTGCCGTATTCTATAGGGATATCGACACTCGGTTTACCATATTTCGAAGCAAATCTCAATCAGATGTATGTTATTATTCTCAAAAGTTTTTTTAAGTAATAATTAGTTGCATGAATAACTTAAATTAATTGATTACAAATTTATAGATCTTAATATTTAAGTTAATATAGAAACTTAAAAATAATTTTAATTGATATTATAAGGGAAAACTTAAATATTTCTCACATCTGTAACGCATAAATCACAGTTGCCTAACTTTTTATTTAACTACCACTGCATTTATTACGTAAACATAAAACTCAAAAATCCCGTGACTCAATACCCGCCTTATATTTTAAACTACCAATAGAAAGCCTATTCCTTCCACGAGAACAGGAGTTACTTTTAAATGCATTTCAAGTTATCTAAACGTGGTCTTACCTAATGATATGTATTAATGAGATGTTAAACTTATGTATTGATGTTTCACGATATGTTTGCACTAATAAACTCATACTTTTATTTTACTCAAATTCTGGTGTCAACTTATTGCTTTAATAATTGCAGAGTTTTCCTATTACTGTTGGTGCCTCGAGTGTGGAAGTTAACCACGATACTTCGTACGACCAGAGAGGTACGAGGAAAGTACTCTATTTCGACGCGACGGCTGGCCGTAAAGGACTTCGGATAAGTGGAGATTGCGTCGAAGGATAGGTAAACTTTGGTGGTTAGACGAATGTAAGCAGTATTTTGTTTAAATACGATTAGAAGTGGGATAACGAGACCGGTATCTCCGGTATGTTAAACAAATATGGCAAACCCAATAACTCTTAATGAACTCCGCCATCTAGTGACTAATATAGTTTTTTTAGAAAAACATCAGCGATTCGATCGGATTTTAAAAGTGCAGGTAAGTAATATATTTATTTAGGTTTTAATATTAATTAAATTTATTTTTTATTTTATAGTGAACACGTATACACCATAAAAAATATCAAAACGACCACAACGCAGTAGTAGGAAGTGGTCCATCACTTGGGTAAGTAATTTGTTACATTTTTTAACTTGGTTACTAATTTTATATCTTAATTATCTTTTCTTTATAGCAAAGAATGTTCTCAGCACAGCACGAGAAAGGCTTTGTTTTGGAAAAAAACGTGGAGCATGAAGAGCAAGGCAATACCAGAAAGAAGAAGACGGAAGAATGGCGTGTTCATTTGATTAAAGGCAAACTCGAGATAGAAAGCCAAATTAAATATTTGGTAGAGTGGTGGCAGATATATCACAAAGATAAATTTTTTATTTGGCTTGACCAATGGTTAGCTCTAGAAGACTTAGAAAATTGCATGGATTTGGTCGATGCCTTCAATCTAGGTAACATTCTTGGAATTCCAGCGATCGCGGCTTGTCCTGGCGGTCATTTACAATGAAAGCCCTACAAAAAGGCAACCGGTGACTTTGGAATAATAATTTTGTCGATTTTTGACGAATTCACGGCAATGGGTCATATAGTGTTACAAGACAGTAAATAATTTGGTAACTAATTAATTGAATGTAACTATTTATTAAACCTTTTGTTTCTTTTTAGCAAAAAACCAGAATTAAATACAGAAGTTGGTCTACACTTCCTTTCTCGCGTATTCCATCGAGCTAACGCTCTCGAATAAGCTGGAGTCTTTGCGTATTGGAAAGTGATCGTCCGCAACACTTATACTAAATGAAAAATGGTAACTTATAGCAAAGGGTGTTTTAAAATTCAATTTTTTTGCGGTAAAAACAGCCATTAAACCTATTCGCGGAAACAAACTATGAATTTGAAACCGAATTTCAAAGCGGGACTTCATTGGGAGGACAATGATTGCCATTGTGGTGTTGGGATAATAAACAATGGTGCCCACAGAGAGTGTAAGTATTATTTATATATTTAATAATGGTTTTTGGTTTCTCTTTTTAGTTTATTATTTCAATCCTTCAGTGAAAGAAAATGAAAAAGAACCGCCATGCGAAATTATTTATCATCGAAATGAAATGGGTGCTAACAAAGATATAATGATGGGGTACGGAACCCAAATTAATACGGCCGACTGCATCGAACGTGCACTTCATTTTATGGGTGTAGTAGCTGAAAATGGCAATCGGGAAGGTGTGAGCCCCAACGGATGGGCTCAATTCATTAAAAATCATTAAATTTGTTTGTATTTTTAAATAAACTTGTAATTTCATTAATTAATTTTTTCTTTTAATAAAATATTTTTGGCAAACTAATTTTGACTAATTTTATTTATTTAGTTTATTTTTATTATAAATAGTGTTTGTATAAATATTCTTAATATTTTACCTTTTTTTCTTTTATCTTATAGGCTTAATGTTTAAAAATCATACATATATTTAATATTTATATACATTCAAATTTAATTACTACTGTTATGAACAAAGCACGAGTTTACGCGAATAAACCCTATTTATAATGACTTTTAGTCATTGTTCAACATTTTAAATTACTCATTACGTACTTGTCATTTTCATAAACTCATTCAAACTTTTAGATTTATTGTATATATATATAAGAACACTTACATATAGTAGCGCGACAGTGCGTTATATATAATTTTAAAGTAATTCAACTAGAGATGAGCATTTTAGTCTGCCTAACCTTAGGCTTAGGCTATAGGCTAAGCCTAGCCTAAGCCTACATTTTTCATAGGCTGTAGGCTTGAGCCTAAGCCTTAAACTTTAGAGATTTTAGGCTTAGGCTCCAACAGACCTTTCTACATAATAGGCCGCCTAACCTCTAGGCTATACGCTATATGCAAAAATACATGTGAAATAAAAATTATATTAATTAAAAATTAAAAAATCTTGTCAGTGATTTCTTTAGATTATTTTATACATTTTATTTGTATTTATCTTTAAATCTATTAATAAATGTTAGATTTTAAAATTGATTTTAATTTTTCAACGTTTAATTTTTTATACATAGCCTAAATAGGCGGCCTAAGGTTTTGACTCATAGGCTAAGCCTAAGACTAAGCTTACCGTTTTCTAGCAGCCTAAGCCTAAAGCCTAAGACATCGCTAAGTCTACCAGCCTAGAGACTCTCGCCAAGTCTTAGGCTCAGCCTAAATTCTCATCTCTAAATTCAACTTATGTTTATAAAGTGTTTTGTAAAGCTTATGTTAATCAAGGAAAGTATGGAAGGTTTTAGCACATATGAAACGTTTCGCGCGTAATACTACATTATTTTATTGTCACTTGTCATTCTAATTATACAAAAATTTTTAATAATTTAAAAATCAAATTTAGTTTTTAGCTCACTTTGATTTCATATCAATGAGCTATTGGATTTGGGATGTTTGTCAGTCTGTCTGTCTGTGCGCAGTTGATAGGAGGCTTTTTATTATTAAATGGATTTCAAAATAGTAGGCATTTTTAAGACAAAAATTAACACTCAATTTTGACATCTTTAAAAAATTTTGTAACAATAGTTTTCATTCCAAAAAATTTTTGTTTGAATTTAATTGTTGCCTGAGAAAATTTATGTAAATTAGCTTTCTTTAAAATTATTTTTTTAAACAATGTTTTCTTAACAATTGCATTATGTAGTTTTTCAAAATTAATATAATAGCAAATAAATTGATCAAAGTGAGCCCATTTATAATATTCATTCTAGTTTTATAATTACATCCATGCTGTTTCTCATTAATAAATTTTACTTATGGATACTTATAGTTGAGTTATTAATGACTCATTAATAATGAACATAGAAATCGAAAATTACCTTCAACATTATTTTGCCATCAGTATTGGTCCATAAAAGCGAGAATATACTGTACCCAACTTTACCTGAAAATTATTTAGTCTTATCTATTATGAAATAATATAAATTATTATATCAAAGATTTACTTAATTCAAAAAATCATACATATTACGAAATAATATACCAAAGTATATTGCACATAAACTGTTTTTTTTATATTTTTTGAAAGATTTAATGTTAATATGATTAGAAAAACATTTTAATAAATTAAAATAAAACAATCAATTCATAATTATTTGCATTTTGATTTATTATATTCTGTTAATTAAACAAACGGGCGTTGCTGTAGTGTATTTGAAATCTTGAATAGGATATTGAAACAGATGTTTAAGAACAGTCTCACATTAATTCAATCCACGGTCAATGGTTATGAGCGATGATTATTACATAAATTCCATTTGTTTAATTTAATTTTATCAATGACTTCGAAAGTTTATGCAATAAAATAAAATAACGAGCGAATAGTAATGCAGTCTAACGAGAAATAAAGAAAAATTTATGTTGTGTTTGGAATTTGGACTTACTTTGAAAAACGCGAATCGAGTGAAAACAAACTGATTTCCGCACGAAAAACTGATT
>JAQIVF010002070.1:0-11925 GCA_034698365.1 Steganacarus magnus | reverse complement strand
TTAATTAAATTATCGGTAAATGATTTCTCGATAATGCAGCAACTTTTAAATTGCGTAGTGTTTCAGCCAGCATTCTAGCATATCAGCAGACTAATAATTACTATGTGATTGTTTGTTACACATTGATTATTATTTTTGAATATTTATTAGTTTGAGATTAATTATTAACTAATAATTACTAGTTAAAATCAAAAATAACGGTAATTGAAATTTTTTATTGTTACATTATAATATAATAGACAAATTCATAATTTAAAAAATTTAATCGGCAATTAACCGTTGTACTACTAAAATATAAAATACTTTAATGAATATTTCGCTAAACGGGAATTGTTTATTTATTTCCGACTAAACTATTCCACTTTAATTTGTTTTTAAAAAAATCGAAAAATACTTGGAATGGTATAAAACTTAACTGAACTTTACTCTTGGAAGTGCTTGCAATATATATAATGTAATTTAAAACCTATTTGAGGATAGAAATAATAAACAAGTGCCGTTAGTGACAGACTCTTTTCAAGTTAGAATTTTATGTTCAATTGTTTTACATTTAAGTTGTGCTTAAATTGCAATCTTTTGTTAATGATAATCGGCATAAGCGCCTGATATGGGTTTGAAATTGGTATAAGTCTGTATGTCGAAACGTTGCTCATTTAATAAAATTATACTGTCGTTTATTAACGAATTTTAGTTAGAAAGTAAAAAAACATACAGTATTTCGTTTCACTTTTTAAACACTTTTTAACTTTGCTTTATACACTTTGCTCTATTTAATAGTTATAGAGTTTAAATTTGGATTGTTTGAAGCAACTTTAAAAATATAATTATGTTGGACCACCAAATTTAAGCTGTTTTTTTAAAATTTTCTCATTCATATTTTTATTAAAATTATTTAAAAATTACCCAAATCTTTGAAATGTTTGTCAAGAAATTCTCTATAGGCGGTTATCGGACAATATAAAATAAAAAGTCATTATTTTTAAAAAATATTTGTAACCTAAAACCGAATAGTTTTGTATTATGAACTGGTTGCTGATAAAAGACAATCGGATGTTGATTTAGAAAATTTTTTATGATTTTTGCGGATACGGATAATAGATAATTATAAAACGCTGATTAAGTGGCGGGAGAAAAGATATTATCTAATTGCGGATGGGATCATTAAATAATAATTTTGCGGGTAAACAGCAATTATCCGCAAACCTTTTAAAAATATCATAGCTTTTTAACAGGAAATGACTCATAAATAAGGTGAGATAGTTTAAGACAAACAATTTTTTTACCCGTAATAGATAGAATTTCTTTGAATCAATTTAAGTGTGAACCACAATTAAAAAAACAGATTGAGCTGCATTTGTTATGTCTTATAAGTCTTTAAGTACGAATGCTAAACCAATTCGGGAAAACTTATCTGTGAAAAGTTCAGATTACATATACATAGTAATTTTTTAAATTTTTTAATAGTTTTTTTAAAATTAATGTTTTCTTATACAGTATGTATTGATATGTATTTGTCTCCTGTATTAACGGACGCACTTCTATTATTTGATTTAGTTTGTTGTTCAGATACATTTTATAATTAAATCAAGACACTCTCAAGTGTCTGGCTCTAAATAAATACGCTGTAAAGTTGTTTTTAAAAATTATTAATTTTATAATTATATTCCCTATTATATTTGTTATAAAAAATAATGCTAAATATTATATGTCACAGATATTACATTAGTCTAATGACTAAAATACGTATTTGATATGTAATTTGTTAGCGTAATTATATATCACTTAAAGTTTACTAGATTAGTAAATAAAGAAATTAAATAATCTTTCTAAGTTGCGGTATCTCTTGATTATCAGCGCGGAAATTGCGGATTCACAATAAAATTATAAGTGGCAATACACGGATCTGTTCGAAGAGACTTTTAAATTTTGCTGATGAGTGAATAGTATTATATTTTACTAGCGCTCAACTCTTAATAAGTTTGGAATAAAATTTAGTGTAACATAAAACAATTTACAGTTAACGACAATTATATATACAGACATCATTTTTATGTTTAGTATTCTCCGATTTAGATGTTCTCAAAGGATTTTTTGTTTAAAAATTTTTATTTAATTTTTTTACGTATGTTTATAATTGTCATAATTCACACGATGATTACTAGAAATGTTTCCAGAAATGTGTTGAGTAATTTAAAATTTGTTAAATTATCTCGAAAAAAATTTGAATTTTATCTCTGCTAATAAAAAAAGAGTGTTATTTACTACAAAATGATACGAGTTATTATTATCATTCGTCAATTTCCATGAATAGAGGAAATATTTCACTTGTGAATCATTTCCGGAAATATTTCCTGAAATAACACACACCAGATAGAGCTCGTACTACTGAGGAAATGCCACTCGCATTCTACCAGTTATGTTGACTCTTCTAGACTTCTTGGAAAAGCATAGCAGCTACGTATGTGTTGTTGTTAACAAAGAACTTTTTTATACAGTACTTATTTTGAATCGTGCTCTAAAGTTTTCTGAAAATTTTTATAAAAAAAATATATATCGAATTTCTTAACACATACACATTCACTGTTTAGAGTGAAATTAAAATTTTTTTATACACACAAGTAATTAATTCTCAAGAATACATAGTTTCGAGTGTCAAGATTCTATTGACACAGTAATAACTCAAAAAAACTTTACAATTCATTATTATAATGATTATAATAATTTTTTTTAATTACTGGGTTATTTTTATTTAGGAACTCAAGATCACGTTTGCAGATAACGAACATTTTTTTGCGTATCGTATTATTTTAGCCTATTCTTTATATAGTAAACTAATTATATATATATATATGCAGCTGGTTTTTACTCTCGACGAAGAATGTCTCGAATGAAAAACGAAGGCCTACTGTTCATTGTTTTCTGTGTTAATGCGAGCGCAGAATTATTATTAGCGTAGAAAGCCATGTCAAACTTGGTCTCCAATTTTTTTGATTGACATTTTGGTGTTGACTGGGTTAACACCACTGCGGCGGAGGTTGCGATGGTAGCGGTCGTCGTCGTCGTCAGGCGAGGATAAATCATCGCAGCACAGTTGTTGGGAGAGTTTCGGTGTTTCGCTCGTCCCATCGTTTTGCGTAATATCCGATTAATTGACGACACACTCGGCAGCGAATCTCGTAAGCAAATGCCGTCGAACAGCAGCTTTTCCCTGATTTCCCACGCAAATAATGAGCCATTTTCTTCTTTGTATTGTCTGATTTTGCTTATCACTAACGGAGTCGACACTCGAGGCTTACTTCCACCTAATTTTTTAACGAAATTAAAATCGCTTAGTGTTAAAGAGTTAAATAAAATAAATATAATAAGTTTACACTCTCTTACATATGTTATGTAAGCAAATGAATCTACTTTTCTTTTCTTAACCCTCAAGCATATATATGTTGGCAAATCAGTGTTCAGAATGATTAAAAAGTGTGTCTAACTTAAAGCATTTGAAATTTTTTTAATTACTGGGATTATAAGGTATTAAAGGAGATATATCATCATATATCATATAATAAAAGTTTTAATTTGCTTTACGCGTGTCTTTCATCCGTGATTTTAATTCTCAACAGTTTGTTTTTATTATTATTTTGTTGCTCATAGTGTGTATGTGTATGACTTGAAATATGATTAATCTACCATTTTTTTGAAATACTTTTTTCAATTTGAAAGAATCACAAGATTTTGCTTTAACCCTTTAATTAATTAATAATCTGTTTCATAAATGAAATTTTCATTAATTTTGTTTGAAATGAATAAAAATCACATTTTAAGCGCGATTGTCAAAACAATTTATTTATTTTCAAAATCAAAACCAAAACCAAAAATTAAAAAAAACAAAATCTAACATTGAAAATATTTTTTATCTGGAAATTCTAGAATCGAAAATTTTCATTAATAAGTATAATTAATTGGTTCAAAGTTAGTTAAGATTTATTTATGTTAATAATAACTATCGAAAGTTGTTATCGATTACTACTTACAAACAACAATAAAAATTTGTGATAATATATATATTTTTACTGTATTTAAGCGGTTACTAAATGTAATTTTAATTATTATTTAAGTTTAGTAGTTCCACATAAAACGAAAATATGTTAATAGAGTATTTCTGCAAAAAGAAATAGCAATTATTAAAAAAAATCTCTCTAATTTTTGTTTTGGTTTTTTTGGATTTAATATATTAAACGAAAAGTTTTTTTTAATGTTTTAAAAAAAGTTTTTTATTTTATTTTACTGTTTAAAATTTGATGCAGCATTAAAATTTTAAGTGCGTATTCTTATTAAGAATTTCTTAACCAAAAAAAAATTAGGAAAACTCAAACAAAATAAATTTATTTTCTGTAAATAAAATCACCCAAAGTGTCGTCATTTACAGTATTTGTGATTCATTTTTAATAATCCGATTGACTGTTTTTTTGCTAACGATTATAATAATCCTACAGTAAGGTTCATATTTGAAAGGAAAAAAGAACAAGATTTATAACTTAATTATTTTTATAACAAAATTATTACTTAGATTATTATTATTTATTTTTTTGTAGTGAATAAAAATTCCTTTTATTGAAAAATTTATCCGTTTAAGCCTTTCTGCCCTTCAAAAAAGTGTAGAAAAAAAGTTTTCTAAAAGGATACAAATAAAAGAAATCCGAGAAAATTTATATAAACTATATGCTAATGAATGTGCGTAACTCTAGAAGATAGAGGGAACGAGAGGCAGCTATTCCTTGAACTAATTATGCGATGGCTTTCAAAGTGTATTAAAGCGAGTGAATAAATATAATTATAAATACAGAAATTGTTTTTTTTTATAAAAGAAATAAAATAAAGAGATTACAGTTCTCTGACTTACCGATAGCTCCCGGTAGTATTGAACCAGTTTCAGTGAAACGCGCTAAGATTTTGCTCACACAGCCGTGCGATACGAGAAGCTGTCTCGATATATCGCACGGCCGGTAACCGCATAGCGCGAGCTCAAGAATTCGCAGCCTTATGTGAAATGGTAGCGGCTTTCCGTTCGAGAATACGCCACCCAACTGATTCACACCGCCGTGATTGTGGTGGTGGTGATGATGGAGATAACTGGCGTTATTTGCGCCATAACTCATGCTTGATGTCGGGTTAATTAGTGCATCTGAGGCTACTTTTTCAGACATTTCCGAGAAAAATTGTTAGCTTACTATTTTTGGTTAAACAAAATCGAAAGATTCTGTTTCCTATTTTACCTATGAATTCGGTGCTGCTTTTTTGCTTTGCCTTTAAATAGTAAAGAGAATTTGTTAGCTCGGTGTGAACATTAACAGGTGAGGCGACTATTTAAGTCGATTGGATGATCGGACAGCAAGTAAAACCATATCATCAAATGGTCATTTAATTTCATCTTGATTTCCCTTTTATTTCCTGCTTTACTGCCGCGAATTCCTGTAACAAATTCTTTACTGGCGAAAAACATAGAGAGACGAGAATTGCCAAAATGCATAATAGCAGGATATATATCGTATATATATCGCTAAATCTTCTCTCTCTTTACAGCAAGAATAATAAAGAGCAAGTTAACAACTACTACTGGTGTTGTGGTGTAATAAGAATTGAAGAGCAGTGTTGCGTTTGTTAGCCGATTATAGTTTTCACTGCTCCTCACTCTCTCACTCTTTCACTCTCTTTTTATTGTCACATCTGTAAAACTGCGCTTTCAAATACAATTGAATCAAAGATTTATTTAAGCACATTTAATTTACTGTAACCGTATAAGTACTTCTCTTTTTGTATGTGTTTGTGTGTGTATGTGTGTCCGAAGAATAAATGTGTTCGAGGTTTTACTTCCATATAATGTCATCAGTTTTTGTAGAATAATTTTTTCCTCCAATTTGTCTCTATTAAATAAGTTAATTGTTATTACTTTTTTTAGGTGAAAACTTGAGAAATACGGAAAGTGAAAGTTTTGTATGAACTGAATGAAAAGAAATTTCGTTCTCTAATTTAATGTTATTCACTGTTTGTTTGTTTGTTTGTTAAACTTGAATGAAAAAACTCTGAATATTAATCACAACCAATAAACAACTTATCTTTAATTAATGAATTAATGAATTTTTAAAAAATTTTATTAACATAATAATTGTATATATAAAAAAAACACCAGAGAATATTCGCATACTTTCTTTCACTGGTATGTGTGTCTTTGATTAATTTGATATGTATCTTAAGAAAGTATTTGTCTTCGCATAATCATAATCATAATAATAATAAAGATAGAGTTCATAAGATAATATTGTGTATATGTATGTATAGAGTGTTATAATAAATTTTAAGCAATTAAAAAAAACAATTCCTAGTAATATTACAAAACAACGATTTCTTTTTTTTCAATTGTAGATTTTTATTTGTATGTTTTTATTTTTAAATTAATCAAATAAAGTCTTGAGTCCTAAATTTTTTTTGTATCGCGATTCCTTTTTCAATAACAAAAAGTCTCATAATTCCAGAAGTAAAACAACACAGTAAAAAACAAATAATATTATTTACGTTTAACTTAATTTTTATAATAAAAAATAATAATAATAAAAATAATAATAATAATCATAATAATTCATAATCATAATTGAGTTTATACCTAAACTAAACAAAAAAACAAAAAAATTGTTTTACTGATGACATTCAATTTTCTTCGGAATAAAAAATGATTTTTTCTTATATATGTATATTTTTTTCTTATATAAAAAAATGTTTGTAAGCGATTCACAGCCTTATAATATAACATCTAATCCTAATTCCAATTTAAATAAGGATAATCTTTACAAATATATATATATAGATAGATAGATAGATATATACCATATTTATAAAAAAAAATATATTTGTTTGGTGTTTGTTTGTGTGTCGAATTCTTATTATCAATATAAAAATATTGGCAGTTTATTATCATTTGTTGTTGTTGTTTGAGGCCAATGCCAACTGATTATCATATTTTTAGGATATTTACTTTTCCTAATTGGGCGAAAAAATCAATTTACGGTATAATATGGCAGTAATAAGATATATAGAAAGTTCAATACAATATACAGTATAATAGTAAATGATAGCGAGAGAGAGAAAATTTGTTTTTTTTTCTAAAAAAATTCTTATTCAAAATAATTAGATAGCATTGTGTTTGTTTGTTTGTTTGTGTGTAATGTATTGTTTAACTTTTAAGTATTTATTAAAAATATGCAGTGAAAGTCCCATATTGTTTCGCTGTTTGTTGAATAGGAATACTTGTTAAGCGTGTACCATCACTTGTTTAGAGCCAACCACATCAATCAATTGTCTGGAGTGGAACACCACAACAATAGTTCGCGGTCCAGCTCTGGACGGCACGAATCGCAAGACGTGCGAAATAGTCTCGCCTGGTTGTATGTCACGGAATTTGATTTGCATGGCGCGCATCAAACCCGGGCCTTCGATAGTGAACGCGCAGTCTTGCAGCACACGATTAATTGGATTAGTGAACTGTATTTCTAAGCTATACTCGCGTCCGACATGTACTTCTCCGCGAACATTCACAGTTAACTGCGGCTTCTCCACACTGAAGTCGTCCTCCTCTGACCACGTCTGCTGTGTCTCTTTCACAGTGGCGATCGCGTAGATTTTCACCATTGAATAGTCAACAAGTTTGTCGAGATAGTCATCAGGATTGACACGAATACGCAATACTTCCTCTGTTTAGATGTTAAAATATCATAAATTGTGTTTAGATAACAAATTATATAACAACACAATAAAATAATAAAAAAATAATAAAAGAATGATTGAATAGTCAATAGAATGAAAGAGTGAGAGAATGAGAGAGAGTGTGTCTCAACTTTTCTATCCTAACTGTAAGCGTATCCTTCAAATATAGTATACTGAATTAAATTAGCACTTAACCTACTAATACAAAAATCGCTATGTATTTGATTTTTAAAATAAATTTTTCGAAAGAGAACAATAACAATAAACAACAAGTCTCTGTATCTATTCTATTAAAGCAAAAAAAAATGCTTATCAGTAAACAACGCAACTTCTTTAATTAACGAAAAGGCTTATGTAATAATAATAATAATTCGCTTCTATGTTTCACTTCAAGTATTTGTTTGTCATGCAATTTACAAAATGATTTTTCATGCTATTTAAAATTGACTGATGATTTGTTAAAATTAACTCATTTTTAATAACACAGTTTACAAATGAATAGATACACGCTTTTTTACAATGTCTGCTTACAAAATCAACAGACCTTCTGAACAATTAGACTAAGGTTGAGTAATTTACGTAAAATCTTCTTGAGGTGCAAACTGACGCAATTTTCCGCAAATTGACGTAAAAATGTGTAGAACACTATTAAAATTTTATTATTTAATCAAAATCGTATATCATAAATGCCTCTGATATGTAGGATTCACTATCTAATTTGTCAGGGTTTTGTTGCGGGTTTAAATCAAATAATCCCGTGATGGACTATATTCTAATACAGAGTGACTGGATATGACTGGATTTTGGCATTTTTGAAATTTTATCGTTTAAACTTCATTTAACAACAATAAACGTCTCTTTTATAATTAAAATAAGATTGAATAATTTTTTAACTAAAATCAAATTTTCTCTGTAAATCTTTCTAAATTTTACCTGATTCTATTGAAATATTGTTAAAAAAATTTGCTTAGATTTTTTACTTTCAAAATCTGCCGCCTCTTAAAAATTCTCCTGTGATCCTTAATTTTGATATTGTATACGCACATAGATGTTGCTTAAGCATATTTAATCGATTTTTCAATTTTTTCGCATTTATTAAAAACAATTTTGGTTATAAATAGAAAGTTTGTAATCCCTGCTTATTTTGACTAATATTAACGAACCAATTAATTAAACTTAATTGTATACTAAAATATTTTATCTTTTCCAAAGATCATTAAGATATGAAGGCCTAAAAGAGATGTCACATTAAACATTTTATATCGATGTGACAGTTTTCATAAATAGTGACAACTTTAAGTTTTTTTATGCTTTAAAAGTAAAATATAACGAATCTATGATCTTGTAATTCCTCGATTGGATAGTAATTATAATATAAATTTTATAATTTATTAATTAGAAACTAAATATCCATAAATTAAAGTTTTTTTCCCTATTAATTAATAACAACCATCTTAATTGCGTAATATGTCTGCTTCGAAGAATTTTGGGATAAATTTAATTATATACCTTTAAAAATATATAATAACTAGAGTAAACGGTAAAAAAGAATAAAATTTATAATTTGTACTTTCATCGCACGATTCACTGAATTATCGTGTATCATAGTATCATAATACTCATTAATCTTTTTTCAACCAAACAAATTTGTCTCAGCTTTTAATGGGTTTAATGAAATTACAAACAAAAAAAAAGTAAAACAATTTAAATAAAAATGGTTGTAATGTGATTAAATTTTAACCGCAATTTTAAGAATGCAAATTGCCATCACACACACACACACACACAATGCTGACTGAACATTATCCCATTAACCCTTCCCCTCCTAAAACACAACGATTGCTTTGCGCGTCAGTCACGTCCCACGTGAAAAATTCCAAATAAACTTTATATATTTTTTAATGCATAAGCTTATGATAATAACCGAATTGCTCAATAAAGTTTTTAATTTGTCATTGAAAATTGACTGTAAGGCAATTTACGCAAGACTGAGTACGTACGCGAATAAAAAACGAGTCTGAAATTATATATTGAAAAAAAAATTTTCTAATACATACAAAAGAGAAATATCGTTATTATTCGTTATTATTATAAGAAAAATTATTCCTTTGCTAACAAGAAAAATATTTGTTGTGTAAATATTATTTAATACCGTTATAATAAACCCAACTTAATTTAAAGTAACGTCTGTATTATTATTATTATTAAATAATTTTTTTCGCTTCGTCACAAAAAATCTTTTTGGAGAGAATGGTTCACAAAAAGACAATGAAAAACCTTAACCCACTATTGGCGAAGAATTTTTGTGAAGTGTTCACACGAGTGAAAGATTATTTAATTTATTATTTTTATGTCTTCTATTTACAAAAAATAAAGTGATTATACATTAAAAAAAGATTATTTGCGTGTGAATTATTTCAGGTTTCCATACACAACGCTGAATAGGTTTTAAAAAATATTAAATGATTTGCTTTACGTCTGCTGCAGTGTATTAGTTATCTTTCAAATGCAAATAAATCAACTGTAGGTAATAAATTCACTTTATATATTTAATTAATTATATATATATATAGTAAAGAAAAACTCATGCCAAACATTAATGATGTGCAAAAAAATAAAATAAAACTAAGGTATTTATTTAGGTTTTATATAGGCATAAAACTAGATTTTAAAAATAATCAACTAATTTAAAAACCATCTCTCTTAACATCGCTCTTTTAATCAAAGGCGTGCCCGTAAGCAGACCTCCTTATAAGCAGACATAATGAGAGAGAGAGAGATGGAAAAACGGATTCCGATAGTAATTTGAAACGAGTCAGTTTGAAAAAAAGCATTCAGTAAATGGCAAATGGATTTTACGCTTTTGAATAATATGTTCTTCTTAATTGATAGGAAGACATTAAAAACAAAAGCGAGATGAAAGTGTTAAATGAGATAAAAAGAAAATTAATAAAAAATAAATCATAAAAATCATAACTGATAGTAATAAGAATAAGGAAACAGAAAAATCTTCAAAAGATAATAATTTACTAATTATTAAATAATATTAAATATTTTTGCGTGAACTCACTTTGATAGGGTTGCAACACAATGATCTGTCTGTCCTGCTTTATTTTTCGCGCTAATATTCCGGTATAGTAAATGCTGTTAGCGCTCAACGCGACCGTTACGGTGCGAGCGCTGCTGCCTTTATTGGTCATCTCGACCTGAACGTAGAACGGATTACCAATTAGCACTTTGTCGATATCAAGTAAATCAAACTCGACGTCTTCTCTTCCCGGTATTGGCAGCTCAAACAGGAACGATAAGCCAGCACCTAATTTAATGATCCGAGATTATATAATTGTTAACACATCAGATATTATGAATTATATAAATAAAATGTTATGAAATTTTTGATGTGTCGAATAAAATTTTGTTTTATGATTTATTGTATTCTTTAATTTAACACAACTCAAATTCCGTCGGAAAAAATCACTGCAACTGACCTTTTGCCGCATTTAAAACAGCCATTCTTTCCTCGTCTGAACCTTCTTTAAACTTATACAAATTGGTTATATCTTCAGCATCAGTAATGCCGCAACAATCGTTATTAACGCCAACTTTTTTTGTAAAAAGTTTTCTGCCGACACTGCAGGAATAAGTTAAGAGAGATAAAAATCAAAAATCAACACATAAAATAAATCCGCACATATTTTTATCGTTTAATGGCTTATCTTTTATATTAATGGCTTACGGATAAAAAGAGAAGAAAAGTGTTATAAAGTTTATTAAAGCAAAAAAAAGAAGAGTTAAAAAATCCGTAAAAGTTCATTTATCTCGCGATATCATCAATTTTATTTTAAAAAAGGGAGAAAAAACCACGAGACATTGAACTGATAGGGCTAACGATTAAAATCAAACAAAATACACAATTAGTAATTATAATCACGCATCACACACATATCATATACATAGCATCACATACTGGTATTTGTTGGTTTTGATCTTTTTCCATCCCAGTTCACTGGCTTCGTCGAGCTGCCAGTGCACAACATCGGCATTAACCTCAGCGAAAACGAACGCTACATCATAAGCGAGTCCGACCTCACCCTTTCGGATCGCCTCCAAAGACGCCGGACCTGTTTGATAGATACCACTGACGTCGCTCGATTCTTGTGGAGTGGCGTCTATTAC
>JAQIVF010002069.1:0-11929 GCA_034698365.1 Steganacarus magnus | reverse complement strand
TTTTTACCTTCAAAAAAATTCTGTCGGGCCGGGCCGGGTCGGGTTCAAGCCCATCGGGCTCGGGTCGGGTCGGGTTTTCATCTCACAAGTTCAGTCGGGCTCGGGCCTGGAAATTTTTACCATTTACTAGTCTAATTCAATGATAAAATTTTGTTGTAAATAAAATGCAAAATTTCCCACATGTTTTTGATGAATAACTTTGTATTTGTTTCTTATTAAATAAATAAATTTAAATATGCTTTTTGATAATTTCTATTATATTATTGTGAAATGAAGTTATTAAAATATTCTATTGTCTTAATTTCACAAATAAAAATGTTTCTGTTTTAAGGTCTTCCACGTAGGTTTTCTATTAGATATGAAATTAAAAAACATCATTTATTAAATAAATATGAATATAGAATATCCAATAATTCACACTAATTGTCGAACAATCGAAATATCCCTTTAAAAACAGTATGAAATAATTTGTTATCTCAACTGTGTTTCCAAATGCTAATGATGTTATACGTTACCCAATGGTTGCTATAGTAAACCCAAAAAACATTTGTTTATTTTTATACATTGTATTTATCATTTTTTTATGTGATCTATATAATTAATGCGCGATTCGGTGTCCTAAAAATTTATCATTCGTTTATAATTATAACATCGCATGTTTAATTTATCAATATTTAAATGAGGATTTTTATGTTGTGTTACATTTTTACCAGCAGTGTTGCGGATAAAGGTAGTGGGCATACTTGGAAAATAATGAAATTTTAAAAATTGAGGAATTAAAAAAAATATAATATTAAAATTAATAAAAGAAATGGGAGTTCGGCCTTTATATTTATTGAGTCAAAACAATTAACTATTTTGCACTATTTAGTTGAATTAATTTCTTGTTTAACGTTATTAGAATTCTTTTGAGGGTCCTTTTAAGAAATTTCTTACAAAATTGAAATGGACGTCTACAGAGCTCATTCACATAATACAATTTAAAATGTATTTAATCATTAGTTCATAGAGTTAAGCACTAAATATCAAAGTGGTTATATTTTTGACGCCACACCTGTTGGTCCATGTTATCTAGTCTTACTTAGAAAAACTGTCTTATTTATTGAATTTATAGAATTTTTTGTTTAGTTTTAGAATAAAAATTGATTTTGTTGAATATTAAAAGAATAGAAGAGAGTCTATTTTAAACTCGCTGTCGGCACATAACTTAATGAAAAAAATAGGAATACAAACAAAATTGAGATGCTGTCAATCTAGAAATTCTACTTACTTTGTCGAAAAGATAAACTCAACTAAAAAAGAGAAATGTTGTAAAGCTTAAAAGTAATTTTTAAAATAAACTTTAACGAAATAAAGTTTTCTAATGTTGAAAAAATAAATTTGTTCATAAAAGGCTTAAACATAAAATTTAAAACATAAACATAAAATTTAGCATAAAACGGAATTATCATAGAAGTTAATGCGAAACTTAATTGAATGTGTAAATACATGGCAATACCTTTTTGCTCAATTGCCTCAAACATAACTTATGTTACGTAAAGCATTATTGATTATTCAAGAGATAAGTTTTCTTTTCGCTCTTAAAACCCCAACTCTTATTTGCATTTTAACTCTTATTTCTAATTAAACTATTAAATTAAAATTACGTTATTCATTAATTATATGGTTGTGAATAGCAATTACTGTAGACATGATATATTGTTTGTAAATTTATCATCAATTTAATTGAATACATTGAAATTATTTTAATTTAAATATTAGCTTACGGTAATGTCAATAAGATTAATAAACAGGTAATACTAATAATAAAATAGAAATAACAAGTAAGTGTAATCTATTATTTTTAACGATTGAATTGATGTGATCGCTGACGTGACAATCACTAATGGATGGAATTTGTGTGTTAGTGTGTATGCAGATGCGAATAGAGATTGATCAGACACATTGCTATACATTATACACACACACACACTAGTGGTGCTGCAACAGCACAGCACAGCACAGCACAGCACATCATTGCAATACTTGTATGCGTGCTGTGAACGCTCTCCAAACTCTATATTTAATGCTGAAAATCCTACCGAGCGTTACATTCAATTGGTTGATGTTCGTGTGTGGACCATATATACCACTGAGAGCATCTAAACTTTATGCTATATATACCATATATCACAACTTTTCTTATCAAGCACTTGAATAACATCTGCCGCATGTGTTTCACCTTTATATTAACTAAAAACGTGGTGAAAGGATGGAAATGAAGAATAAGATAATGATTGATATATCAATATGTGATCCATGGAACAAATGTCAAAATTGTCATATACAGTCAAATACTGTCACTTTTTAATAAAATGTGTTGTCGTGCTATCATTAACTAACGAGTTTAAGTCAATTTTGTCTGTATTTATTAAATTTTAAAATCATTTAAAAAAGTCGATTTAAACAAAGTTTTTAAGTGATTTGCAATTAATCGATTTATGATCTGATGATTTGAGTATGATATAACGTAACGTAATATATATAACTCGGTATATCATAATATATAAAATGATTGCATCGCTATCTCTCTGGAGAGAAAAATAGAAAAGTGAAACGCAATTTCTCTAATAGTTTACAATATGCTTCACATATAACACTTAAACCGATTAATTCATATAATGGTTGATACATTTACATCAGCACTTAAATCTCTTTCTCGTCGTAAAATAACCGTTTCTCCAGGAGATGGTGGACAAAGTTTTCAAAAGCCTTTGACTGTAGTAGATATAACTTGCGCAGGTAAGTCTTATTTTAATTTTATTTCTGTGTATATATTTTATTTCAGAATTTTTCTAAAAAGGTATAACTAGAGTATTTTTAATCCGAGTTCTATAGAATAAATGCCAAAAATTTGTTGTGTCAGAAATGATGAGTAAACTTAAGAATTTAGGTTAGAGAGATACCTGTATAGTAAAAATTATTTTCTGTTCAGCAGTTATTTACTGGAGAAGATTTAATGAAAACAACACAATTGTTGCTATAATAAAAATAAAGACTGGTATGATATGATGTATGAATTGAGAACTAATCAGTTCAGTGTTGTGCTGTATTAGCAATGTTGCTGATGTAGCATAATATGTCACATAATGAGAAACGAATCAGAATCATTGTCCACTAACTCTCAAAGCTTATATTAAAAGAGTTGCTAAGAAAAGAAACATCTGCTTTACTCACTTTCTTATCTGTTAAGTGCAACTTTCAAATAATGGATGGCTTCTAATGCATACTTCAATGTTAAAACAAAAAAGCTTCATATCATTCACTAAATCCAGTCATATAAGTTAAGACCAAAATTGATTTTAAGAGTTGCCTGTCTTCGATTATATTAGTTAATAAAAAAATCATAATCGCTTTATAATTGAAAATTTAAGTAAAAAAGTTTCTGGTTTGCATACAGGATAGTAGTGGGTAACCTTTTTAGTTACTCGTTACTTTAAAAGTCGAGCTGTTGTATTTGCAATGTCCGTCGTATGTTCGCACTTTTATCATAATAAAAGGTCTGTTTAAAATATATGATAAGAGGCACGCGTCTAGTTTGTGCTCTTTTAGAAATATCTTGATATTTATAATATTGCAAATGTTTAGATCTGAACACTAATTTTTAAATACATTCTTTGAATTACAATTTATAACAATGCTTTTAAATCCGAAATTTTTTTAAAATTGATACGCAAAATAAGTAGTACAATATAGACATTATTATGTCAGTTATTATGTCAGTTATCTCAGTTGTTTATTATTCCTCAAAATATTATCATTCGGTTTTAATTTAATCTTTAGAATCAAAGTGATATATACTGTATATATAGAGTGGGAGCGGACACACAATATATTAAGTGAGAGCGAGGAGAGGTAGAGAAAGAAAGATATATAATAATATTATGTTAGGTTAGTTACAGTACAACTTTGTAGTGTAACTAAAAAGATGTGTAAAAGCATTTATTAGTTATGTTAATAATTTTTCTATCTCTGATAACTTATATTATAAACGAGAAACAATACGTTAAGGGAGAAATAATTATTTACAAAAAAATATTAATTCACTTAAATAAAAATATATATTAACGCTACGGTAAAGTTTTTACCGGGTTATCTCGTATAAAATACTGATATTTACAAATTTTGATATATTAAGTCGGACGTTGTATGAAATCATGGTCCAATTATTAAGTTTGTAAAGTTTGTGAATAAAAATTTCTTAATCTTTAATTCAGTGTTTAAACTGCAAAAATATTAAAATAATCATAGAACCCGGTCAGTCCTTGCAAAAACACTAAGAAACAGCTTGGGTTCGATAATTGGGTCCGTATAGAATATGTGTTAAACCATTAAACCGTTAACTCTATTTTAAAATTTAATAACAATTTAAGTTTTTATTATCTTGAATATACATAGAAAATATGTGTAATTGAACCCAAAAATTAGATTATGTTTTGAGTAGATTTATCATATATCATTCAGCCGAAGCCGAATTGAGTAAAGTTAAACGCTTAACATCATATTCGGTATATAACTTAACAATTAATGTTTTAAATGTTATTAAAATTTAAAGGGACGATAAAACAAAGAAAGGTTTAAATATTAGTCATAGTTAAAAATTCACAGAGTTATATTTAAATGGTTTCATTATCTTTTTAATTTTATTTTAGTTGTTTTCCTACTGGCAGAATACTGAAAATGTGAAAAATTTCTTTTAAATTAGAAAATTAATAAACTCGATGAACAACATTTAGTAAGATTTTTTTAATTTCCTTATCATTCCTTGATCACAATAATAAATATTTATGTTACTCATAAATTCCGCCATTAAATCCAATAAGTCATACTTAAACTCTAATGAAATCAAAATACCCAAATTCACTAAACTAATGAATGAACTTCACTTGGAAATCATAATAAAAAAAGACCAATTAGTTTATAATTTAATTTGTGTTTATCCTTATTTATTAAAGTTAAGGACATTCCAAGAATGCCTGGTAAGTTTAGTCCAGACTTAACTTATATATAAAGAATTCTGGAACCCTTTTATGGTTTGAAAAATGAGGTGAATGATTCGCACCGCTAATTGGGGTTGAATTTAATCGCCATTGTATCGTCACATAAGCGAAAGATTCGAAAGCTACTGACATGAGAGCGAAAGATTCGAGAGCACTTGTCATAAAAGCGCATGACATGAAAGTGAAACTAGAAATATACGCGATAACTCTATCTGCGTAATTTATTTATGTTTTTGTGGCGTGGAGTGTTTTTTAAGTCAAATATATTGTGGCGTGGAGTACAAAAAACTCCACGCCACATACTAGAATACTTATTTTCTACTCCATTAAACAATATTCAAAATTTCTTTAGAATCAACAGAACATAAATATCGTATTAGTTAACTTTTAAGAGATAATTAATTTTTCGCTCTTATGTCAGTAGCTTTAATGTCAAGAGCTTTCGAATTTTTCGCTCTCATGACAGTGTTTTTTTCGCTTTCGTGTCAGTAGTGCTCATGTCCTTCGCTTATGTGCCGGGTAACCAATCGCCATACTCTAAATAAAATTTAAAGATTAGATCTGGAAAAATTATGGGGCAGATCGAGATATAATTTGTATTTAGTAAATATTTATAAAATTTTGGAATACGGGATGGTAACAAAAAATATCGTAACAGGAACGGAATTAAACTTATTATTTGAAAAAACCTACTGCTATAATCTCTATCTCGTCACTTACATATCTCTATTTACATATAATTGTTTTTAGCCCATGGTTCTTCGCTTTTAATCTTTTTTAATTAAAACAAATTATCACCAAAACTATAAAACTATTTCTACAATAGTCTCACTTTAATGAACAGTCTTTCTATAGCAACTGTATAATACACCATTTAAAATGAATTTAGTATTATCTGATTAAAGTTTATTTATTAATGTTTTAATTTCGAATATTTATAGTATTAATATCTGGATTTTTTCGAGATTGCTTACGAATTGTAATTATTCTCTATTGAAACTTATTTTGTGATTAAAAGACTTTTTAAAGAGTTTAAGCGAAAAATCTTTAAACAACGATTATGGCAGTATTTTTTCACGTGTTATAAATGTTCACATTTATTGATTATTCAGTAAAAAACTTACAAATAAGAAGTTTATATAAAGCAATTTTGAAATATTTAGTTTAATAATACCATTAAAATATGTGATAAGAGTTTGCAAAATGTTTTATTCTCGTCCAACCCCTTCAAAACCCTATATATTTCTGTATTTTAATAATTTGATTAAATATTAGCTATAAAAGTTGAATGTTCAGGTAATTTATAATAATGCTTGTCATCCACTCTTGAAGTCATACCATAAATAGCTGTATTATCAAACAACTACTATGACATCCTCTATATACCAAAATTTGGTATATAAATTTAAATTAAGAAAATGATTGACTTTAAAAAACTCTCTGTTTGAAAATGTCTGTAAAAACCGAATGACAAAATACAATTTAAAATTAAAAAGTATTAAACTTTTGATATAATAGGTTTATCATCAATACTTGGAATCGGTGTTTATACGATATTAGCATTCGCAGCAAAAGAAAAAAGTGGACCCTCTATTGTATTGAGTTTCCTAATATCTTCAGTCGCTTCATGCCTCGGAGGTAAGAAATAATAAGAGTGTGGTGAAGGTATAAGTTGGAAAAATATAGGCTAAACAAAATTCTTTATTATTGTCTATACTGTTATTTATACCAGACTTGTTTTGATAAGAATTGCATAGCTTTTGTATATAAGCTACTTATTATAAGTTCAAAGGCAATTCTTTTTATATGCCAAATGTGGCACTTCATCACTTTCACTGCAATACTTTGCTATAAAGATTTTAAGAGAAAGGGATGCAAATTACTTTAGATAAAGCTTTGACGCTTATATCTTGTGTTATTTTTTATTTGGAAAAAGATGTGCACAAACTCAATAATAAAATTCTTAATTAAAAATTTACTTCTCAGGTCTTTGTTATTCTGAACTTGCGAGTAGATTTCCTAAAGCAGGTTCTGCTTATTGCTACGTTTATGCAACATTAGGAGAACTGCCAGCATTTCTTATAGGGTGGTCACAACTGTTAGAGTATCATTTTGTTGCAGCACTTGCTGCTAAATCTTGGGTGCAGTATATAAATGGCTTATCTAACAAAACAACCATCACTAGTATTAGACTCGAGTCGATCGCGTTTGCAAATGAAGATGAATCACGACACATATATTTGGATTTCTTATCACCGCTTGTCATTTTATGTGCCGGAGTATTGATTACAAGAAATTTAAAAGTAATAATTAAATAATTATGGCAATAAAAACTATATAAAGTAAATAATTTTATATTTTAGATTTCGTGCATCTGTAACAATGTATTAATATTTATATGTCTTCTCATGATTGGAGCGATTGTTCTTACATGTCTATTCGAAATCGATGCTGAAAACTGGATCGCAGGTCCAGGTTTTTTCCCTTTTGGTCTCTCTGGTGTAAGTAAACCATTCTTATCTTAGTGCAGACAAAATTTAAAATTCCTGGTCTCAATGTTATACTTAAGTGTGAATAATAAATTAATAATAAAAAATAAGATTTTCAAAAAATTAAAATATGAACGGAACTGTAAATCGCTTTGCAGTTAATAGCGATGCTATGTAGTCTATGGCAACGGCAGCTTTATCTCACCGCAGACGCTCTGATGTGTTTCAGCATCTAATTTTTAAATTTTATTAATTCAAATAATGAAAATTTTTCGAGACTTAACTGTTTTAATTCATTTAAGCATAGAGTTATAAAGAGCTTTTTAATTCAATATTTAAATTTATAAAAATTTTTATAATCAATTATTCACGACTATTCATTTTAACAAAATATTCACTGTTGTGTGTACTGTCTGGTGTTGGTATACGTTCTCACTTAAGTTAAACAATAAAAATGTGAGTGAGAATGAGAGTGAGAGTGAATGGTCATAATTATGAATGAAGACATACATGAACAGACAAATCCATTTTCTCGTTTTGAAGAATTTTTATTTAATAAAAATATTTTCAATTATTTAAATTCTTTTCACTAGAAGTAAAGAAACTGACAAACTTTACCAAATTTTCAAAAAAAATTTGCATTAAATTTTTTCGTTTTATTTGAAACGAAAATTTAATATTATAATTGTTTTTTTGTATGTATAGCAATCTAACAAATTGTGTTAAATGAAATATCTGATACAAATGCATAGATTCGCAATTTATTGTATTTTTTTTATAACTTAATAGATATTTTCTGGAGCGTCGATTTGCTTTTTTGCATTTAATGGATACGACATAATAGGATTAATGTCAGCAGAGAGTGAAAATCGCAGTCGAATAGTTCCTGTAGGAATAAGTCTAACGTTTTTGCTCGGTTTGCTCGCTTGTTTTAGCAGCTCTGTTGCCATCACATTGCTTGTGCCTTTTTCATTATTAGAGAATAATGCACCATTACTTCAGGCATGTTTTAACCAAATGTGTTTAACCAAATTAAACTCTAATTTAATAATTCAGGCATTTATATCAAAAAATGTGGATGGCATGAATTATTTTGTAATATTAGGCGCTACATGTGGTCTCGTATCGTCATTGATTGTATCACTATTAGTGTTATCACGATTATTGTTTAGTTTAGCGAACGATGGATTGCTTTTTTCATGCCTAACAAAATACGATATTAAATCAGGAACCACTAAAAGAGCTACGATTCTAAGTTGCCTTATATGCGGAATCACATCGGTATGCTTTGAAACCGAGACTATATTGAAACTTATAGGAACAGGTAAACTGAATATATTACTCTTTTATTAACAAACTGGCAAAGCTTTCATTGTTTTACTGTGCTTCGTATGTTTTGTAATTTATATTGGAGTAATGTTTGATCATTTATATTAAAGGAACAATACTGTCCTATATGTGTGTGGCAATAGCAGTGTTATCACTACGGTATGGCGTGATAGAGAGCTTGCCATTTGAACATCAGTGCGAACTACTGTCAAGAGAAAGCACATGCAATGATTTTCAGACGCATTCTCAACGCATTTCGCATTCCATAAGTGAATATTACATGAACAAAACCCATAATCATAACAATATCATATCATATGTTAACAATGCTGAAAATTGCTTAAATGATGCATTCTCTAACTCTAATTATAATCTACATAACACTTATGGGTCTTGTATTCAAACAAATCCAAGAACACTTTCTGTTGAATTTAAAAACCACTCTTATATAACATCATTATCTGATTCATCGCTATCTATGATACAGCAGCCAACCGAACAAACTTCCACCACTGTTGCAAGTATTCACTCTTAAATTATGTTTGAAACTATTTTTACTCACCTATTCTCACAAGTAATTTCCAAAGCTATTTGAAAGTTGAAAGTAATGAAAAAATAAATTCAAAATATTTTTATTTATATATGAATGTTGGAATATCGTAAAAAATTCGCTGTATTATTACAGTGAAAGTAACTTTTATTTTAAATTACTTTTGCTCAAAAAGCACTTAAAATTATTGTGCAACAACAAAATAAAGCATTTTGGTATTAACTAAATTTCTATAAAAATTCAAAAATATTTTTTCACAATTATTATTTAACGCAAAATTTAAAATCTTCCAATACTTATTATTGATAATCCTTGAAACACTATTCTTTTTGATTTCTATTTGAATTACTATTACTGTAAGAACGAAGCGAAATAATTTTTATTGTAAATTTTAAACATTTTAACCCAAATATTTTATAACTAGCAGTTAAATATCTTATTAGCCTAAAAACTCAGAAATCATATAAAGATATTTGTTATTCTGTGTATTCTTATCATTGATTTTGGAAAGGTTTTAGATATTAGTCTTTATAAAGAATGAGAGAACATAAAGAACATAAGAGAGATAGAAATCATCGCAAGTGTTTTCTCCATTTCCACATAACCTCATAAGCATTAAGTCCCAACTCCACAAAACCACAAAAGTTGATCGTAATCTGCTAATAATTTTGTACTCAATCTATTTTTCAATTCCTTTCCAACTTACAACACTAATTTTTTAACTGTTTATACTCATTATTTTTATTTATGAATAGTCAACGTGCAAAAAAAACAGTAATAAAGAATATTTTCCTTTTATTAAATTACTGATATTAAAATCTAATTAAAAATTCTAATTTATCAAAATTTTAAACCTTTCATTCCAAATAACATTTTTTTTTATTCTAATCAAATGCTAAGTAAAACTTTTAAATTAATCAAGATTAATAATGGGAATAAGCTCAATTACTCTGAGTTTGATTTTAAGTGAGCTAATCTCAGTAAACACCGAGCTTCGAGCTTGAGCTTCAAGCTCTAGCTCACCAAAAAGTTGAGCTTCAAGCTCAGCTCAGCTCAAGTCAGCTCAAGTCAGCTCAAGTTAATCAAGATTTAAACGAGTATAATTTATCAACTGTATAATACCATTCGTTAACGTTTGAGCTACAATTTCTATCACTATTTACGAGTTAGACTTATAATTTATGTTAAAAAGTTAATTGTTTCCAGTTTTCATGTTTGCTTTATAAATAAAATATAACATTCAGTATATAAGAATTAGGATCGGTTCTAAAGCTATCTAAAGCTTAAAGATTAGGTGCTACTTTCAAAGCTTTATATGAAACATTTTGCTGATTTAATAATAAAATAATAGATTAGTATAACGTTAGTTATATAATAAAGTAAAAAATATGCGATAATAGAAATTAGATTGGTTTGGCAATAAAAGCGCTTATAGTGATTTTTATGATGTTATACAGAAATAACCGTTTCAATGATGATAGTTATGCTCTTAATGGGCATATTGACGATACACGCACCAAAACTATTGCTTTCGGGTAACGAGTGGTGGATGGAGTTGACAACTACCACATTGTTTATCATTATATGCATTTGTATAGTGTTGATCATCCGCAAACCTCGACACAGTTGCAAACTGCGCAATAGTATCCCCTGTGTACCACTACTGCCCATCTTTGCCATTTGGCTTAATATTCATCTTATTGTTTGTTTGCCATACACTTCTTGGTTGGCTTTCTTAATATGGTCTTTATTAGGTGACAAAATCTAAAGATCAATGTAAACTCAATAAATTAGTTTTTTGTGCACTATTTTAGGTATATTTGTTTATCTGAGTTATGGTGTTTGGAACAGCAAAGAAAGTTCGCGTTGTATTTCTCCGATCAATGATTTCGGTTTGACTGATCAAACAAGCGATGATGGAGAGGATATTATTTGTTGTGTTGAAGAAATACAAGGCTCTCAAGTTTAATTGCTAGAAAGAGCTCAAACTTTAATTCACTTTTAGCGCACATTATAATTATATAATACAGTACTTTAATGCAGCAGTTAGTGTACAGTACAGTTCAGTGTAGTAGTGCTGTTGCAGCAACATTATTATATTATGTATTGTGCTTCCATTATGTGAACTGTATTATTAATTGATTAATTATTAATTTTTTAAATCTCAACTTTTAGATAATTATTTATTATATTAATTATAGTATTTATGACAAAAAATGTATATATCCTTATTATGAATTAGCCAACGATAAAATGAGATCAAAATTTTTAAATTCAATTTTTAGCTTTGGTTAATTTTTAAAAATATTTTTTTAAAAATAAAGCTGTTTATAATTTTACACTTACAGTATGAAAATTCACAAGTTTACTAACAAATATATATACTTTCCATGTACAGTAAATACCATATTTTACGACGTAATAATTAATAAAGCTTCTGGCGGTGCGGTTAAAACCGTGGTTTTTTCTAACGGTTTGGTGCGGTTAATTTTTTGAAGATTTTATCGGTTTTTGGCGGTTTA